>JAVCKZ010061097.1:0-15417 GCA_034780755.1 Lepetodrilus elevatus
TAAATATACCCAAGATTATGTTTTCTCTCTACACAATATTACTAAAGCCATAGTTATTTGATTTCCTGGTTTACAGATTTTTTTCTGAGATGGTTTTGGCCTCAGTGGTCAAACATATAAATGCATAAAACATATGAACTAAGAAATTATTATTAATAACAACAATCTACGTTTTACATCATTCATACACAGTCATGTTGAATCGGTGATACATGTAGTATTATAATGACAAATAACTGATACATGAACATGTTCCAAGTTTATTTATATACATTTTATTTAAGTTAAACTTGTATCTATATAGATCTATCTTAATTTCTTAATCTTAATTTCATGAGAATATGAAGTAGAAATAGTCGAAACACAGAATGATGAACCACTTATGGAATTGGAAGCTGGAACATACCAAAACGATTTTGTGTTCCGACGTCATGAAAACTGCAAATGTATGTAGTCTTTGAAAGCTGCAAACTCATTTATTCAAGTACGCACGGTAAATCCAATTGGATAGAAAACATGAGCATCGTTTACTCTATAATGTCACCTATTCATTAATGTGTAAGTTCAAAAATAAAGTATTTACCAGTGTTCAAAAAACATCAAAAATCGCGAGACGGCAGTCATCCGACTCAGAATCTGACATAGACTTGGACCATTCTCCTGCAGAAGCAGAAATGGAAGTAGAGGCAGAAGATGCAAACGAGTTCCTACAGGATTTCAAGTTCCATCATGAAGGCCAGATAGTGGCGGTCTACTTCCATGAGGACTTCTACATTGGAGAGGTCATGCAAGTCGTGTCAGACGTTACTGGGGAGGTGAATTTCATGGAAAAGGGAAAGCAAGTTGTCAACGGACAGGATGTGTTTCGATGGCCGTCACGATGTGATATGTGCAGAATTTCTTCTGACTACGTGTTTGCTGCCAACATTGTGTTACATGCTTCATCATCATCTGGAAGAACATTTTTTGTAGCCACACCTGAGAACTTGTCAGCAATGTATGATTCTGTCAGAAAGTCCTTCGATTAGACTCTAGTTATTCAGTCCACATCTTGAAACCGACATAACATCAGGATGAACAGTGTCAGAAAGTACTTGGATGGATGTGCGTGACATAGTGTTGTGATGTGATTCATTGTTGACTTCTTCTTGCAAACGTCATCATACTGCAAGGATGAATTTTGTTTATGAACATTCCCTATTATTTTGCAATGAAATTCACTTCCTCCATATCATGTCATAAGACATTCCTCTAGATCCTGAACTGTTCAGTCGATATCTTCATTGTTGACTTCTTAGTCGAAATGTCAAGATGAACATTTTGTATAACCACACATCAACTTGTAATGACATCCTTTAATTAGAGACCATGAACTGTTCAGTCGATATCTTTGTTGACTTCATTGTAACATCCGGATGAACATTTTGTGTCACCACACATGACAACCTGTAGGAACGTCCCTTCATCCTAGTGTCAAAATGAACATATTGTGTAACCATACAGGAGAGCATGTCGGAAAGTCCTTACATTAGAGACCTGGATATGTACTGTAAGATTTGTTCAATTCTTTATTACTGGCCCCGTTTTCTCGAAATGTTAGTTGAGATTTAGTTCAGAATTTTATCAGTCTAAATTGAGTTTGGATTGGAATGGGATAAGGCAATATGACATTTTTACTCTGCTAGGACTTGGTTTATTGATATAAGTAGATAATAATATGAAGCAAACTGTAATTTGTTTGCTCAAATTCAGTTATTAAAACCTTTGAGAACTCATGTTTAGTTGTGTGCTAAAATTTTAGCAAATATTCAAAATTATATCTGAGATGCATTTTCAGAAAATGGGGGCCTTTATGTGTAAAAATGTGATTTTTTCAAATTGATAATAGGTCATTTAAAGTTGGATATTCTGAAAGTACAAGTCAAAATACATCTTTATGGACAGTTTTATGGAAATTGATCCAGTAGTTTAAAAGTTAGAGCCATTTCAGTTTGTGGACTTTTCAGGTCCGCATTGCAGATTTTAGCTTTTTTTCCAAAATTAATCCTTTATTATTCAAAAACGCTTAAAGGTAATCATTCCAAAAAAATTATGAATGATGTATGTATACATGGCAACTGGTTAATGCTTTTACAGCGTTTTGGGATAAGATTCCAGAAAGTTGTGAGGCCTGCAAAAAGGCTGTTTGTGCTTTGTCACCATTTCTGAAGTGTGTTTTTCAGAGATTTTGACTTAATGCCATTTTCAAACCTGTCATTATTCCATCAGAATATGTGTGTTTTCATGGTGTCCTGATAACAGTCATATAGATCTCAGACACTGAGGCTTGTATATAAATATTTGTGATTTTAGTGGCTGTTTGAAAATGGTCCATTAACATTTAAAGACAGTGCAGCACGTTCATGTTCAACTTCGAAACGTCATATCTCAAAAAGTTTTTAAGATATTTCGATATTTTTTTAAATTTTTTGTTTGTATTCATAAGGACTACATGCATGTATTAAAATAAAATGCGTCGTTTCAAAAGAAAAATATCGCTGCCGCTACCTAATTTAATGCTAATTGTATGGCCAAAAAAAATAAAATCTGAAAAATCAGTCACAAATTTGCCCTTTTTAGTCACGAGAACCATTTGAGAAGCCTTACCCTGAGATTACGAAACTATTTTGAGAACAAACTCATGCTCAACTCAAGATTTTGTTCACAGATTTGAGCTTGAGCATGAAATTGTACTCAAAAGGTTTTGTAATCTTGGGATCTGAACGATGATACTTTATCTGCTTGGTGCACTAGCATAGTTTAACATTCTCACTGCTGAATAAAATCAAAGTGTTCTATTTCTGCATGTGATCGGGCAAGTTAACTCGCCTTCAGCAGGGAGAGGGTTAAACACCATACAATTCATCATCTCGTAGAACAAACTGAATAGGGTCACTTTACTATCTGTTTCTTCACTGCAGTGCTGAGGAATTTCACCAGAAGGTTCCGTGTATTCTGGTGATCAAATACAACGAGGCCATAGACAGCACTAAGGCCTTGGTCTCCGGTTTCACCACTAAGAATATCGTGAAGTTCGTTCAACAGAGCAGAATCTCCACTCTGGTAGGTGCAGTGACTTGAATTTCATTTGAACACAGGCTGTTGAACCGTAACCCGACGAACCAAAATCTCAATGTCGAACCATAACCCTAATTTTCAATCATAATCCAGTTGTTGAACCATAGTCCCTACTGTTGAACCATAATTTGATTGTGCTACTATTATATAATTTTACTTTTCAACCATAATCTGATTGTCTGCAACATTTGAACACACAGAATAAGAACATCTAAATTTCCTATTAATATTTCTTTTCTTCTTTTTTTCCACACAATTATTTTAGGTTTGTTTGTTTGTTTTACTCCACAAATATATCGATATATTGGCATACAAAATTTCATAAATATGTATTATAATTCATTTACCGTAATAATTATTTCATTTAATAATCATTTCATTTTGTCCCTTTCAGTCCGAGTTGACTGTAGACACATTTCCACTGCTGTACAAGCAGAACAAGCCCATGTTAATTGTCTTCTGTGACACTAACGAGGTGGAACAGACCAAGGATATCAAAAACATTGTCTCCGAGCTCGCGTCATCTGGCATGTTCCCCGGAGTTATCTTCACTTGGATGCACGGGTGAGTCATCAGTCGCGGTCGCTTGTTACTTCAGAAGGTTCAGGAAGTTGATTTGGATTTTATTAATGCTGTTTTAACTCTCTCCATGTTGAAGGTAAACAGAGATGCCATAAAAGGCAGTGCCTGTGCCTAATACAGCAGGGAGAGTGTTAACATAAGTAGCATTTAAAAAAAAAAATCTTTAAATTAATTTTAACTGAAAGAGTCTTTAAAACGACTCTAAACCCCAATTTAAAAATAAATAAATTCATGTTTAATTCTACATATATAATTCCCACAATCTCTCATATCAATTATGAGAACAAAGCACTCCCGTAAGTGTCCGATTGTCATGTGTAAGAGAGCACAACAAGAGTGGTTATGGTCATAGTAGATATGCAAGAAATGATACCTTGGATTACGATCCAAGTCACTGCTCTGTAGATGCCAACTAGAGGTCTTGTTTAACCCTCTCCATGCTGGAGGCAACTGGAGATGCACTAAATACAGTACCTGTGCTAATATAGCAGGGAGATGGTTAACCATCTCCATGCTGGAGGCAACTGGAGATGCACTGAACAGCAGTGTCGGTACCAGCAGGGAGAGTGTTAAAGACGTACATTGTGTGGTAATTACTGTTGGCACTGTGTTTCAGACGTGGCGATGACGTCAGAGCCAGCATCCTGTCTGAGTACTCCGAGTCCGGCATTCTACCACTCCTGTCCCTGGTCTACCACAGAGAGGTATGTTCATGTGACCAGCAGTCCCAAGTTCTAATCTGTCCCCACTGTCCCAACCAGTATCAATGTGAATCCTCAGCATTAGTATGTAGACTATTTTTCACTATGGGTTCGGACCCAGGTAGTGTTTTGTAGGAAAACCCAACCATAAAGTGAAACCACAGATTCACACATGCACAAATCGATTTGCTACCATTGCTACAAACTAGTTAAGCCAACCACTACCTTTTAGAATATCAGCATAGTCTAGTGAAATGTAGAGCAGCCTGAACGCAGCCCAGCTCTCTAGAGTATCTGAAATCTAGCAACAAGATAAATGCAACCAAAGATATCGTACACCCAGAGTGCAGCAGACAGTAACAGGTATGTTTTAATCTGAAAGTTTCTGTTTCGTGATGAGATGTCCCAAAATTCTTGGTAAATATGGCTGCAATTGTTTCATGTTTCAGGGCCGTGTATACAACATGGAGGAGGGGGAATTTGACATGGAGCTGATTCACAACTGGTTGGATCACGCTGTAAATGGAATCATTGAACCTTCTAGTAAGTTGACCAGAATATTTGTCAAGTTTTGGAATACCTTGGTCACTGTGAAATATGTCTGTGACATTATTGAATAGAAGGAACATGGAGATGTTGTCATTCAGCGTGTTTATTATTAATATATACAGTGCAAATATATTTTCTCTTGTGTTGTATTGTATTTGTGTTTCATGTTTCAGAACTATTATATTTCATGTTTCAGAAATATTTTGCGTCACTATTCTGTATTTCATGTTTCAGAACAATTGTATTTCATGTTTCAGACATATTTTGTCACTATTCTGTATGTCATGTTTCAGAACGTATATTTAATATTTCAGAACTATATTGCCAGTATTTTGTATTTCATGTTTCAGAACTGTTGTATTTCATGTTTCAGAACTGTTGTATTTCATGTTTCAGAACTGCTTCCAACTGGTAACTGGAAGCCGGCATATCGAGGCTACGACTTCCTGGCCTTGACGGACATCGAGAAGAAATACGGAAACCTGGACGACGACAATTCCGCACAGCTAGAGACCGTGGAGGAATTTGGAACAGGATTCGAGAAAGACGGTTCCGAGACCGTCAAAAAACCCGCCAATGACAACGATGAGATTCTCATTCGAGAAGAGCTCCTGAGTTTGCGGAATTCGCGCCTCTACCACCAGGCCGCTGAACGAAAACACAAAGATGGCGAGAGTGCGCCCAAAGGAAAAACTGCCGAAAACAAAGAGGAGGTAACTCCCGAGATCAAAGAAAATGAACATTCATTACCTGAAACCGAAGACACCTCTGAGAAAGAAAGAAAACCCGCAACTCACAAGCATGTAGAGTTGTAACATATCAATTGTAGGGATATACATTATTTTGGCCTGTTATTTATTTGCTTTTTGTTTCTGTTTTAATATTTGTTGAAAAGAAAATTGTATTGTCTATTAAAAATAGCAACATATTATATATTTAAATAATATATACATATCATATTTTATATAAAATCCTCAAATAATGCTAATACTGTTCTTCTATATACATATATATTAACATATCAGTTGATCTTTTTAATTTATAGGTAATTGTCTATGAAAGTACAACTATTGTAAGAAATGGTCTTATTATCTTGAAAGGTGGAAACATTTGCAAAATCCTCATACAGAATAGAAAATGTGACTTATATTAGTGATACCATTCAGTTATTCTCAATTTACCGAAGTCCTCAATATACTGATTGAGACTCTAGGTGTTCTGAACATTGTGTCATGTGTGTGTGGATTGGGCTACATAATTCAAAACATTTAGTTAATTAATTAATAGCTCGTTTCCTGGCATAAAGTATAGTGACCTAACTAATCGTGGGACACATGAATGTATGGCAACTTATGTATACTGACATAATCAGACGCTTATCGCAAAAAAATAGAATAGTATGCGAACCTGAGATAACAGGTTCTTTATATATTCTGTTAAGTTATTTGTAGGCACATGGTTAGCATTAGTTGAATTTTTCAGTATAAAAAGAAAATATATGTAGGTTAATCACATGTATGTAGGTGAGAGATTATTTCTTTAAAACACCATCTGATTATTGAATGACTTCCCATACCGAAACTTTTATTTGTATTTATTATTGTGGACCAGAATATACCGTAATTTTATATCAATGTTTTATTTTTATTCTGAATTTGTTTTTAAAATCAAAAGATTCATGAACAAAACCAAAATGTATTTAGCAGCAATCAGAAAAAGAGATTTCACACTTTCTATATACAGGGTTTCTATTTAGAACAAATGAAGAAAGTACTACTTACGAATATTGTAGATTTGAAAAACAAATAAAGACCATAGCAATAATAGTAGGTAGCAATAAAATCTGCAAACAATTGCTTATGACATTCCATTTGAAATGTTTCCCTGGAAGGAAATAATCTTGAAAATGACTCTTAAACCTAAGCCTCAGCTAAACATTTTGTACCCTGTCGCCATGATTTCCTGTCAAAGGCACCAAAGGCACAATCATTCCATTTGCTTTTATTACTATTAATCTCACTACAATCCGATCAGAACCAATACATGGACATGTGCACTGTCGAGCCACAAACTGTCCAAATTTCTGATTTTAATTAGATTGCTACTTTGTTATATTTTTATTGTATATCAGAGATATATTATTTTTTGTTTGGATTATTGTTGTCTGAGAAATCCAAGTATTCAATCCATCTATTTTTTTATCACCATTTTTTGTTCTCGGTTCCGTCTATGAGTGGTAACAATTACCTTCACCGCTACCATGCCTCACAATACACCACCAGGGAGTACGAATTTCATAGACATCCTGATAATGTATTATTTGGAACATTTCCCTTTCTTAATTGTTTTATCACTAACATACATATCGTGAACGTTCCATAGAAAAACATGCAGTATAGTTGCCATGTATGGTTTATCTGGTTTATTGTTGGTGTACATGTATGTGTGGGTCTTGCTGTATCACAGTTCTACCATTTTCCTTCCACCGTAAACCAATCGCCAGTAATGTTGTAATATATTTATTTAACCCTCTCCATGCTGGAGGCAACCAGGGGTGCCCTAAACAGCAGTGCCTATGCCTAATCCAGCAAGGAGAGGGTTAAATGCATCGAAATTAACGACATTCTACTGACGACAACTGCAGGTGCCCTGTTAAGCATAGCTTGTGATTACTCTAATATATACTTACCGGTAATGGATATTACTTCACAGGCATGGTAATTTTCCACAGATCCACAGAAATCTGCGGATTTATTTGTCCAGGGGTAGATTTACTTGCCCTGGGCTTGGCTTGGTCTGCCCATGACCCCCAAGCTTGTTTTCCGCTGGAATCACAATCGTTTGTTGTCTTGCTCGACTTCAGAGTCCGAATTCAAAAGGAATTAGTACTTAACCAGATATTTCATCACTGAAACTTATATTTAATATTGTAAAATCAAATCTGTATTTTAATCAAACATTTGTATTGAAGATGTGATACTGTGAGGTTGGTGAATCTCTCACTATTCATTGTTGTTATTTTGTGGATTTTTAAAATTCTTTTTCATGAATTTCTTGAATTTTAGTTTTGAAATCTTTTATATTGTACCTTTACATCATGATTATAATGTTTGTTGGATGTGTTCGAATAATCAAAATGTGAAATCCAATATGACCCTAACAAGGTAAAGACGTTTAGTAATCACCAATCATTGTAATCCTGTACATGTGAAACATTATACATGTTTTAAGACTACGCTGAAGTTGAAATCGTGTTTGTCGCCATACAATTAGAACACAGATTGTTAACATATCAAATGCTTAAACATAATATTTGATATTTATCTTTAGCTGAAATATACAAATCAATACTAGTATTCAATCTCACAGTTTTATTTTGTTTAATATATAAAAATACCACCCAATATTATTATATTTGTCTCCTACTGAAGCATTGAAAAGTGTGTGATACAACTGGATGCGATTATTTTGGTCAGTTACAGTATTCTTAGAATCTTATTGCTATTTTTATAAATATTTACGGAGAAATAATATCCATTGTAACTTCCAAATCTGTAATTTTTTAAAACAATATTTATTCCAGAAAAACGTCCGGAATCCACGAACAGAAGTTTTTCTGAAATAAATATTGTTTAAAAAAAAAAATCTGTTTTATATATAGGGTTCAGTAGACTAGATTATGGAGTTCTTTGTGTCCAATAATCTGGGAAAATAGTATTTAGTTAATTACATAAATTTGTTAACTATTTATGAATGTATGGTTTGTTTGCTTAGTATACATGTTTGTTTGATATCCAGAGTGTTTAAAATATATTGTAAAGTCTACTTTGAAATTTGTTCATTATATTGACATTGTTATTCCATTTCTTGTTGTGTGTACATGTTATTTTAAAACTGGGATTGGGTGACTTTTACTCTCCTACTGTGTCTATGTATATCATGGTTTCTGTTATAGATGAATATAATTTTTATATAGAGCTGAAACGAATAGCAAAGATTTTGTTCAATGGTTCATATGTAAGAATTCTATTTGTATTTGAATATTTGTTTGAAATTGTTCAATATAATGTGATACAAAGTGAAATTTCCGGTCATATTGTCACCCAATTGAATAGTAATGCTGTTTAATTACTATTCGAAGATTCATAATTTAATATTATTCAGCATACGTGGTGGATTTCTACTGTGGAATCACTTCTGCATAATCAACAGTGTTGATTTTATTAAAAGTGATAATCAACGATTGTTGACTGTGGTCGTCTCTATATCAAGTAATCTTTCTCTCCATATCAAGTAATCTTTCAGTAGTTTACCATGATTTATTCCAATAAAATGATTACCGGTATGTTGAATAATTAGAATAACCCATTCGATACAAGTGATTACGGAAAATTTGTCCTTCGTGAAATTAATGTTCAAAGTTCCTTGCTAAAGCTCGGGAACTGTGAACACTAATTTCACTCGGGACATATTACTGTAATCACTCGTATCTTGTGGGTTATTCTCTAATTATTCACAGTATTCGAATATTCGTTTCAGCTCTAATATGTTATTAGTGGGACAGTTTCACAAAGTGCTTGTAGAACTCAAATCATCAATGTCAGTTGGAATACTTTTAGTAGTAGTAGTAGTAGTAGTGGAAAATTCTAGAAAGCGACTTTAAACCACAATTCAAAAAATAAATACAATAGTACATGTAATAAATATTATAATATTAATAATACTTTTAGTAGTAGTAGTAGTAGTAGTAGTAGTAGTAGTGAACAATTCTAGAAAGCAACTTTAAACCCCAATTCAAAATAAATTTACAGTAGTACATGTATTAATATTAATAATAATAATTATAATAATGACAATAATAACGATGATAATAATGATGATAATAATAATAATAATAATAATGAATTGGTGCTTTATGTCATATATGACAATAATAATGAGGCCATGCTTAAAAGCATCAAAGTGCTGTATTAATACTATTGTTGCTTTGTGAAACATGTCCCAGAATGTTTTATTATATTTTATATCTTGCAAACAAAAGCAAAGTGGTTAATCAAAGCAATATTAAATATTTAATCCATTGTTCTACTGCAATGATTTCACCTGGAAATACTTCCATTTTATATAATTATTACTCAGAGATATGTTATAGAGGGGCATATTTTACAATGTTCCAATACAGTATGTATTATTGTCTTAGATTATTTAAAGGTTCATTCCTTCATTATTTAAAGGTTCATTCCTTCATTACCAGTATAGAAATGGAATTGTCTATTTAATGAAACCTGCCACATTTATTCCAGTTAAAATTGTCTCATGTGCAAGTTGTCTCTCTGTATGTTTGTGATCTATTGTTTGTTGGTGATTGTGATACAGTTTTATCCTTTCAGTATCGTGTGATTGTGATACGGCCATATCCATTGCTGTTGGCTTCCATTCTTTTACTGGGGATTCCTGGCAATCGAAAATCTGTATGTGAAAATAAATGTAATAAAAGTCTTTCTATAACTGCAAGATTTTGTCTCAAAGTTTTATTCAAGATTTAATAATTCAGTTATTTTTTATGGAATAAATTCCATCTTTTAAATGGTGTAAGATAAGTGAAAGGTGATATGATAACCTAAATATGGTGACATCATATTTCTACTACTAGTACTAGGAATGGTGATAACCTATGGTGTATACCCTCCTATAAATGATAACCTACACTACAGATTGTGACAACCAACTAGAGATGATGATATTTACTTTGAGATGGTGATGTCAACTACCAATGGTGATGACCTCCAAGAAATAGCAATCTTATTCTAATGTCTTGGTCCCCATTTCATGATGACCTCCTAAAGTTAGGACACGGTTTATCACCTCCTAAGTAAGATGGAAATTTTAAGAAGAGATATGACTTGTGACGTCATCTTGAAACACTTTATGAGGTGATAACTCGGATTAGGAGCTCCAGCTTGTCATAAGCTCCCAAATATTGTCATGGGCTCCTAAATGTTGTTATAAGCTCCTAGATATTTCATAAGCTACTAGATATTGTTATAGTGTAAGTATATCTGGATATATACGCCTACATAATACACTTAGAAATAAACAAAATAAACCATATGGCAATGAGACCGTAAGATGAGTATAAATTATCATGCATTAGGTACAGTACACATACCGGTATATATATAAGGCTACGTCTTCTAAAATTCAATTAAACATGTTTCTTTTCGCTTTCATGTTACCAGTATCTGTGATATAAGATGCTCCTACTGGTCTCGGCCAGAGGGGTTATAGACTATTACTATTCGGTAGAGCGTTGGACTCACAATCCAGAAACTCGGGTTCAAATCCCAGGGTGATCGGCATGATCCTCTGTTACACTTTAGTCTACTTTCATATACTGTTTTGTTCTACACAATGTCCTTAAATACATGGCTGTAATACACTGTATGCCCCCTGGGTTATATTTTTGAAAGTCCACTAGAAATGATGGGTAACTGTGACCTGCTTCTGTCTCTGGAAGATAAGAGCAGGAATTAACATATTGTATATGATGGATTGTGTTGGGTGTGGCTAGTTGTATTGTATTTGATATCAAAGACTGTTAGTCTCAGTCCAACTAACTCTACATAAATGTTAACCCTCATCAGTCTGAGACATATTTAACCCTCTAAATTTGAGATTTCAACCCTCTGTGACTTAATCTCTACATGCATATCTGAGATCCTGAGTCTGTGAATTGTGTGTAGCTCACCACATTACGGTATGAGAACAGTATAAGAATATTTCAGATAGAACGGGAATTAATTCTAAGCTTTGAACAAATGAACATGGTCAGGATTAAAACATATAAACATGTTAGCTGCAGTTCTGTAGCTCGAAAATGCCCTGTTTACTATTTTACTATTTGTTATGGGCACCCTCTAGCAAAATAGTAAACGGAGCATCTTTAGCTACAAATCTGCAGCTAATAAACATGTGTACTAGTATTTGTAAAAAGAAATTCAATATTCAAATTTGCATGTTAGGTAAAGAGTATATGTACAGTCGGACCCTGTTATACCGGTCGATCTACGTTATCATGGTTTCTCCGCTTACCGGCCAACTTTTAATTACTAGTAGCCAATACAGATTTCTTACTATATACTTGAACTCCATGAATGATTGATCCGATGATCTGGTTGTTTCACTTACCGGTCAGATTTTAACAACATCTGAAGTGTCCGGTATAACAGGGTCTGACTATAGGCCTACTACAGTATACACAAAAACCATTGGGATTACAAAGTAGATCCACAACATTCTGTAAATGAAATAACTCAGTATAACATGGTATGAAACTATTCTCTATGTTCTTATAGGATTTTGAATTAATAATTCACAATGTATCATAAATATATGTACAATGCAATGCATATAAATTATAATACCCTGTATACATTTATAAGAAAAAAAATTAATCTAAATGATAAACATGGTCAACTATTGAACCGATACTAATTCTAAAACATGTCATGCATTTGTCTTATCAACTATTTCAGTGATAGTTAATTTATTCATAATAGTAATAATAGTAACGATGACTGATGGCCATGACAAAACAGTGACAGCTGCCGTGTTATGATCCTGCACCACGTGCGAATCTATATATAGATCTGTCAAGTCACGTGAAACAAGATGGCGACGTACAGGTGATCTTGGCTCGAGACGAAGTAAACATCGTGTTGGACATGGGATTAACGCTAAGACTCGCCACGATGAAGGAGATACTGATAGCGTGATGACTTCAGTGAAGGTGGCCGTCAGGGTGCGCCCGGTCAACCAACGGTAAGAGAGCTAGACAGGATGCAAAGTGGACATTGTAAATAAATGTGACGACCAAAAACACAACAATCTAAATCTGTTACAACTTCCCGCGGGTATTCAAGCGTATCGTAGCTTCTCCTTGTCAAAAACAACATCAGAAAATTAAGAATTTAATAATAGGGGAGAACTATGATTGTAAAACAATGATTTTAAAGGTGTTACGTTACTTGCAGTAAGTGTAATTAAAGTAAATTCTGCTTCAAAAAGTGGAAGTGGAAGTAGTTTTCGTGTGTCATATGTTGACATTTGACAGATCTGATAGCACATTCACTTCCTTGTGCATATGTCGTCAACATTCTTCATATTAATTTAGCAAAAAATGGTGCATGATACATCAATGTAGACTTAGTCATCACAGACAATAAATATTTATCATATCTATTATCTAAATATTTTGTTAGTTGAACTAATTAATCCTGCATTTCAAGACTCAAAACAGAATGTGTAAAGAGTGTGACTAACAAAGTTGTTTAATATTATTATTGCCTATAGCATGAGCTGTATTTGCAAGAATAATTTTCACACCTCAAATCTCATGAACTTTGCTTTAATTGTTAAATGTGTGACAATAACATCAACAAACATAGAAAGGAGAAAATTAACAAACACACTCCATAAATAACTGAATGTTACGACATATAAAGTTTGTATAAATATGTTTTATAGTTGTCTGTCATACATATGGTACACCTCTCTCATCAGTGAAATTCATATGACACACCACAGCTGTTTAAACCAATCAATAACATTACGTCATAGAACTAACATAGTATCTTCTGATCACTATAATAACATGCACAGTTTTGTTACTACTACTGTATATCTAGTCTATTATTAATATGGCATATATGCAGTACCATTGTTATAATTGAAAAGCTAAGTGTGAGCTATGTTATACAAACTGCGATTGTATGCTTTTATCCCTCTCCCTGCTGGATTAGAGCCACTGCTCTTTAGGGCATCTCTGGTTGCCTCCAGCATGGAGAGAATTAAAGTAGCTAAATATATTAATTACACGTTTTATGGTATCATGTTAACACATTGACAAACCTTAACTCTCTCCCTGCTGGAGGCAACTGGAGATGCCCTATTGCTAAAGAGCTGTGCCTAATCCAGCATGGAGATTGAAGAGTGTTAATAATTTAATCTATGTTGTATATGATTACAAAGTTCTACTTAGGTTTCAATTTTTGAGAGTCTATGGGACGCATGTTGATATATATGACTTATCAACAATTTGTATTAATAAAGTGCGTCCAAACTTGCAATTTTTGTGTATGGGATGCAGGATTGCACGTTCGGAGAAACCCTGGATTATATCCAGTGACCAAATGATAGTGTTAATATTAACCTCCTTACTGCTGAAGATGATCATAAATGCCCTATTGCCTATATAATAGAACTGGTGCAGTGATATAAACTAACTTACTATCCCAAATACAAATAACAAATGTTATGAATTTCTACTAGCATAGCCTGCCCTTAGGATACCTTTAGCATTGGGATAAATAACCCATGCTAGTGAACATGGTGAACTAGTGTTAATTTAGATCCCTGGAAGTGAGAAGATTATGTCAAATTTAAGGCTTGGTTACTCAAGCAAGTTATCCCTGATGGTTAAGATGTCTGTTTAACATGTTCCACCAAGATGTTAACATAGGTCATTATCTGCAACGACCCCTTGAACTCACACCTTTTATGTACTATTGTGACAGTATAGGATACCCCTGTGGATGTCACTGTCAGTGGAGGGCAGTGGGGGTCAGTTTATTATCAGGTGTTGCCACACGCATACATGTACATACTGACCACATCAATCACAGGATTATGATTATCTCCCTTTGGTGTCTGGCCAGGAGGCAGTGACCTGGGTCATCGCGACATTGCTCGTGTTTACAGTTGAAAAACATGACAAACTGGTCACTTCTTGGATGTAAATGTTTAGGTTATGTAATGTCAATGACTGTAATATTATGTACTAAAGTCGTAATAGTGGTTTGTCCACACTAGTACATTCAATGGAGGTCTTTACTTTCCTTCTGTGTATTCTACATCTATACTATAGTAGTGCATGCAACAACAAAAAATAAAGTCAAAATATGTATAAAGTACCGTAGTTTGTTTGAAAATGCCACATATTTAGAGATTTATACGAAAAATAAGAAAAATCATTTCCTCTTACCATTCATATATAATACACATTTCTATCAACATTTATAAACATTTGAATTCACTATATATATATTATATAATTACATATGTTTATATTGATATCCATATTTGATCTGGATGGAAATGTTTTGTTTCTTAAATTGGAGTTGTTGCGTGTGGGTGAAATATTTCCACAGAAACGTAATACATTAAAACATTATCAGTCAATCTTAAATTTGATACCCACCCTACCAACCAATCCATTATGAAACCCATATGACATCTACAGTGTTCTTAAGCTCCAATTTCATCTACAGTTTTAACAGTGATCTACGATCGCATCTTATTTCTTTTTTTTTATCTGACAGTATCTAGGATTCGGGGCGGGATGTAGCGCAGTGGTAGAGTGTTGGACTTCGGAGCCAAAGGTTCCAGGTTCAAATCCCGTCCCGGGGGC
>JAVCKZ010061108.1:0-15416 GCA_034780755.1 Lepetodrilus elevatus
TGGGGTGAAGAACATATCTGCCAAGTTTCATGCTTTTAACTCAAAGTGCACAATTTAGACCATAAGCCGCTGGACTAATAAATCAAGAATTGAAATAATACAATCACTCCCTGAAGCAGTATTTGAAGTTAGTAGTCGATCAAATATAAAGGATACATATTTTAATAGATCTTTTGTTTCGTAATTCACCGATCTTGAAAGCATAGGTCTGGGATAATTTTTTGCTGAAATAAAAAATAAAACAATGGCAATTAGATTTATTTTTCTTCTTTATGCATTCATTACTAAAGAACAAGAACAGCCGTGTATATGATTACAATGCACAATGTTTAAAACAGTTATTTTTTATATTGGGATTTAGAACCATTTTCAAGATTCTTTCACGGCTTGTTTTCGCTGATATCACTGATTGCTAATCTAAGTAATATTTTTAGTGTTTTACAACTGGCCCTGAGATTACGAAACTTTTCTGAGTACGTTTTTGTGCTGAACTCACGTGCTATGCTAAAAAACATTATGTTTCATGAACGAAATTCTGAGTTGAGCATGAAATCGTACTCGGAAACGTTTCGTAATCTCGGGAGCCTCGCCTATAACAAATGAAATGTTGAAAATTATGCATGCTACTATACATTTTAGTAATAAATTCAATACCGTAAGGCTTTTACTGTGTGCTCAAGAATCTATTCAGGTAGATAAAATGAACATCAAATTGTGTATGCATTAGTAAAACAAGCATGTCATATAATGCGACACTGACCTGTGATAATGTGACACTGACCTGTGATGATGTGACACTGACCTGTGATGATGTGACACTGACCTGTGATGATGTGATGCTGACTTGTGATAATGCGACATTGACCTGTGGTGATGTGACACTGACCTATAATGTGACACTGACCTATAATGTGACACTGACCTATAATGATATGACACTGACCTATAATGATGTGACACTGACCTATAATGATATGACACTGACCTATAATGATATGACACTGACCTATGATGATGTGACACTGACCTATAATGATATGACACTGACCTATAATGATGTGACACTGACCTATGATGATGTGACACAGACCTATGATGATGTGACACAGACCTGTGATGATGTGCCATTGACCTGTGATGACATGCCACTGACCTGTGATGATGTGATGCTGACTTGTGATAATGTGACACTGACCTGTGATGTGACACTGACCTATAATGATGTGACATTGACTTATGATGATGTGACACAGACCTATGATGATGTGACACTGACCTGTGATCATGTGACACTGATCGTAGGCGTCGGAATCTCTCATGTCCAGCAGGAGATATGGACAGGTGTCGTCTACGAAGGATATCCTCGGTGGTGGGGGTGGCCTGTCCATGTCTATCTCACCAACACCTTTGATAACACTGAAAAATACATCATTTATAAGCTCTCCCAGTGATACAAGATGCTCCTACTCATTTGTACTTTAAACCCAAGGCTATGGACATTTTGAGTAGTATTTCATGCTTGACGCATTTTACAGCAAAATCCTTATGCAAAATGTGAGTGATTGAGTGAGTGAATATGGAGTTTAACGTCGCTGCAGGAATGTTGTTTAATGTTGTTTAATTCTCGCCATGCTGAAGGCAACAAGAGATGCCCTAAAGAGCAGTGCCTATTCCTAATTCAGTGGGGAAAGGGGAGGACAGGATCTACAGTGGAATTATATTTATGCAGGTTGAAGGGGACTTACTGCTGTAGAGTTGACCGACTAGATTCGGAGCCATCAGTCCGAGCGGATTCGATCGGAACCACTTCCGAATCGCATATCTTCTGAACTTCCAGGTCGGCCGTGTTGGGCCGATCCAAGTCTCCTTCACCACCTGCATCAACACAACAACTATGAAATCACCATCTGCATCAACACAACAACTATGAAATCACCATCTGCAGAAACACAACAACAATGAAAAAACCATCTGCATCAACACAACTATGAAATCACCATCTGCAGAAACACAACAATTATTAAAATCACCATCTGTATTAACACAACAACTATCAAATTACTAGGGGTGACTATTGAGGCCAATTCTACTAATATAATAGTATTGCGATAGTTGAAAACACTATTGTGATAGTATTGCAATAGTTGTGCTACTATTGCGATACTATTGCGATACTAGTAGTTTGTTTTTAAAAATAAGTCTTAAAAGATGGCTAATTATTTGTAATATAGTGGATAATGTACATACAACTGGTATTTAATGAATACAATGCAAAACAATATAGTGCGTTGTTATCATTTGATTTAATCCCCAAATCAAAATCTTGTTAAACAAACATGTTAATTGCCAAATATATATGCTCGAGGGTTTTCAACTAATTTAGTCTTAGTGTTTAAAAATAGTACACTATTGAAACTATCGATAGTTGATGGTACTTTCTATGGAAATAATCGATAGTTCAAATTACTATCAATGTATTGCTATTGGACCACTCACTATCGCGATATATCGATAGTTCGATCCATCGTTACACCCCTACAAATTACCATCTGCAGCAACACAACAACTATGAAATCACCATCTGCAACAGCATCCTACATGGTGACTGAGACTGGAAGTCATGATGTGGACGGCTAGTAGGTGGAGCTATACATGTTAGGACACATCTGATTGGACTATCAGCGCAGATGATAGCACCTTCATATCTCACTGCCACGAAATACAGACATTTGAAGGCAAGAAGTCTAACTTAGTAGAGTGGAGTTTAATCAGGTGACCTAGGTTAGATGCATGAAAGACCACCTACCAATAGGTTTGCCATTCTCATTGTGTTGAGTTTCAAAATCCGCAATTTGTGTCATCTGTAAAACAGGATATACATATTAAACAGGATCGAAATTAACAGTACAGTAGACCTCGCATATACTGGCCTCGGATAAACCTGACACTCGCATATAACGGACATAATCTGAAGTCCCAGGTCCCGTCTAGCGCTAATTGCAGCATATGCATATAACAGACTTTGCATATAACGGACAGAAATAGCCAGTCCCAATGAGACCGTTATATGCGAGGTCTACTGTATATACCGGTAGTCCTCTAGCCAGGGCAATTATTCCCAGAATAGTAGAAATTCATAACATTTGTAAATTTGTATCGCTATTCAGACTAGTAAGTATTAAAGTTAGTTTCTATCGCTGATTAATAATAATAATGATGCATATTTATAATGCGCCTATTCCAAGTCATACATATGCTCATAGCGCTACATAGAAACAGATGAGGGATTCAGATAAAGTTAGGCATATAGCGACATAGGCAGAGATGGGTCTTAAGTTTGGCTTTGAAAATGTTTAGACTGATTTTCAGCCAGTTTGATTTCAAGGGGTAACGAGTTCCACAGAACAGGCACATTGCGTGAGAACGATCTAAATCCATAGGAAGAGAGTATGTAGGAAGGCTGACAAAATACGAAGTTTACGAGCTGGAATGTACAACTCATTTAATTATCTACTTACTGCACATTAAATAATTAATTATAATCTAAGGATAGTTTTCATTAGCACTAGCAGAGTAAATTCAGAAAATAATAAAGAGGTCAAATCTGTAATTTGCAGGAGGTCCCACAGATACCTTTAACATTGCAGGGTATCGTTTCTCGAAGCTCGCGTATCCCCTAAGAGACCATAGCACTCTCCTAGCAGCGTATTAGCTATCAGCAAAGAGAGCGCTATGGTCTCTTAGTGGATAAGAAAGCTTCGAGAAACGATACCCAGATTTTCAAATGACTCCAAAAATTTGAAGACTGATTAGGAATATCAATATTGAGTTTGAATAATGGTACAATTTATACAGTGATACAGAATAGAAACCCACAAATAACATTGTGCTACAAATGGATTCATAAAGAATAAAGACACATTGATTTTGATAGCAACATATACATGTACAGTCATATGTCAATAAGATTCTAAAGATACTTGCCAACTGAACAAGCGTTGAAATCTTCATCCGTTTGAAAATTTCATCATTCCTGAATTTGTAATCTGAAATAAAAAAGAAATAAAGTGAAAATACATATTTTATAATCTAGTACATGCCAAAATCACTATCAATGGATTCGAAGACTAGTAACAATACTACGGTAGACTCCATGACAGTATTTGTAAATCAATTCTTGTTCTCATATTTAGATTCCATTGGGAGAAATTCTTTGAGAATGTCACTACTTTCTCATTCACCTTTTTCCAATGTTCTGAGTAAAGGAAGAATCTTGTTGGTATAAGTATTTTCAGTATTTCCATTACACCCCCCTCCGCATTTTAACCGTCTTTTCGGCATATTTTCTATCGTGCTCGCAACACAACCTCACTCTCTAAGACACGCATGGAATATTCGATCACCAGGCTGTTCCACTGAAAGAATCCATGCACAAAGAATTTAAATGCATTGGGAATGGTGGCATAATATTACTTGGGAGGCCCAGTAGAGGTTGGAAAATATATCCATTAATCTAAAAATAGATATGATCTTGGTGTATGCATCCAAAGAATATAAAACAGTAATTATGTATGTAAATATGCAGTCGTACCATATAGTCCATGCATATTTCATTGTTTGAGATAAAAGGAATGAGTGACATAACCCATTCCAGGCCTCAAAATAATACAATGAAAGGACAAGATCTACTAAATAGATTCAATGCATGATTATCATACCCCCCTAACAACCGAACAACAAAGTGACAAGTTACTTTCTATTTCTAAATGTCATGGATCAGGGTGAACATATTGAATATCAGTATGTAAACACGACAGCCACAATAATACACGCTGTGTTGAAATATAACCATTTGTGAGCAGGACAGACATATCTGTCAGACATTGAATAAAATGGAATCATCAATAACTATTTCATATTAAAAGGAATACTAGTTTATAGCATAATCATAAAGGAAAAATTAGCAATCTAAGAAATACATCTAGTATCTAATTTAAATAAAATATAATATAAATAATTAAATAAAACCATACATAGTAAATCAATGATACATTATGATAAATATATTCAATAGTGAATGTGTAAAAAGAAAAAGCTTCGAGAAACGGTACTCTAGTGTATGCAATAGGTCATGATGTACCATACATATTGATCACCTACATGCATATATGTATGCGTGATTGAGTTTTGGGGCCTACGAGAAATTTCAGCTTGTAAAAACCTGTACACCCCGGAAATCACGCTGGTAACTAATAATAACAAATAATTTTTTCAAAGGTGTTTGGCTAAGTTCAGTTTAGAAGCCATGTAAATTTTCATGTATTTTATACACCATGGGTAGAAATAATGACTGCCCGCAGGCCAATGGCACTTAAAACCACTGTCGGGCATTCTAAATTCATTTCTGGCATGCCCTTTTGGCCCTCTTGATTTCCAATAAATACTATTTATTACTATCATTAATAATATTTCATATGAATTATTGTAGGCATAACAATATGATATTATGATTATTTAACAATATGATATTATGATTATTTTAAGAAACTATAAATATAGCATTACTAGGATAAGTTTTGACTAGGCCAGAATACATCATTACTGTAAGTCAAGCCGAGGTCCTATCAACGAATGAATTAATATAGGAGTTAGAGAATGTCCAAATCAGTCAGGATTCGTGGGGATCAAAGTTCACGTTTGAGGCTCCACAACAGTGTTTTAAATATATCCCTTAAAACGTTGGCATGACAATTTTTAAAATTATAAATATAAATGAATGGAATATCTATATATATATAACTATAATAAACCACAACGTTTCGTCGGCAACTATGCCAATATCATCAGGCAGTTATAACTGCAGATATAATTTTTTTTTATTAAAACACAAATCTATTTACCTTGCCTCACGCCAGCAGAAATAATATCCTTGGCCACAAGCCATTTTTGTTTGAATATTTTTGGTCGTGGAGGAAGGGGCCTTGGCGAATACCTGTAGCTGAAATTGTGATTTGGCGGCACACTCTTCCTCGGCATCGCGCACTGCTCTCACATTGGAAGTCGTACACGCTCTGAATTTGGAGTTCAGCTCGGTGCAGATATATATAACGTAGATTACCCTGTATCTATTGCACGGGGATCACGGTAATAATATCAGACCAATAACACAACGACAATAGCCAGTGGAAAGTGAATGGTAGAATCCAGAAGAATAAAGTTCCGTCGCACCGAATGACATCAAACTGAGGAGGCGTATGAGCTTTGGGTCGTATTTATTATTAATTCCTCACATGCTTAAATATGTCCACAGATTTCACTCTCGTAATACGGTATTTGTTTCAAGGCAGATTGATCAGGAACAGTGAAACATGAGTATAAACACAACGATCCAAACAACGGAAATGATCCCTGATCTGTTGATGGTTTTTTTTTGGTGGCAAAGTCGAGACACTTCAGATCCAGCGTATACAATAATCCGGCGATAAGCTTTGTGTGGATTACGTGGGTTGGTTATTAATTTCTGAACAATGTTATGTTCAAAATGAAGCCAAGTTCCCTGTGGCATGAATAGGAATACTGGCAAGCAGACATTATACGTACGTCACTTACTAATGTATATAATCAGACATTACATGTAAGCCACTTACTAATGTATCAATGCCGTCAATGGCATTTTTCATTTTATTAACTTACTAGTATACTAATGTACTATTGCTGTCTAAGGATATCTGGTTTACTCTCACTGTAATTTGAAGCGCTGCTTAGTAAATATTTGATAACAAATTACTTAGCAACCTGTATGCTATAGCCAAAACACAATAGTATTGTTTATTCTTTATATTAAAAAATTATATAAAAGTGGCCAGATCATCTTTGCATATAGGCAAAAAGGTCACCAACAGATTTATTATTTTTTATTTAAAAAGATATAACTGGGGGTTATAGTTGCTTTCAAGATTCTTTCATTTATAATCACGACTTGTCAGTTTAGGGCAGAAGGAAACCTGCAACATCCATAGAGCTGAATGTTGCAGTAAACCTGCGAGCACCGGCAGGTACTGACAAGACCAAGGATAATAACTGTATTGCCACTCTACAGACAACTTGCATCCTATCAATATCGTGTCAGAAAGGTAACTTGCACTCTTATGCCCAGGAGCATGAGACATTTGGCTCCAGTCCAAACGTCTACCACAGTGCTACCATCCGTCCCAACAGAGTTTCTAATTACGTAATAATATAGATTCAAAACTACAGTCGAATATGTGTAAAATATTCCTGCTGCGAGGTAAAGTCCTATTTTTTTCTTTATGATTATTCTACATTTGTAAAGTTTCCTTAAGATTTTATGAAAATTTCCCAAATTGCCAAATTGAAGCACCACTAAAATATAAAATATCAAACACATTTTCCAAATGCAGACCCAACATTGAAAGCTGACATCAGCCCCGAGGGTACAAAACGTTTTTTGAATACAAATTTGAGTACAAACTCAGAGTTTTATTCATAAAATGTCATGTAAATTTTTAGCTTGAGCAAGAAAGTACTCAGAAAGTTTCGTAACCTAGGGGCCAGAAATGGTAAAAAAACATTCATATGACTACAAGTACACTTTACATAGAAACTATATCCTTATACATAGTGACTGCATATGTAAATTCTGCGTCATAGAATGTGCAAAAACACTCAAGTTAGCCACTAATTGGCTCATAACCTGCTCTGCTCATGTGTGACCTAGCGCGACAAACAAATGTGAATTTACCGAATATAACTTACTAACTAGTTATGTTGAAGTGAATTTTTAATCACTGAGAAAAATAAGGATGATAATTATACTGCAACTACAATGGATCAAACTATCGATATATTGCTATTGTCAATAGTGCAGTGGGCGAGCAATCGATCAATATAATATTTTGCACTATTAATTGTTTCTCAGTTGTCAAGGGCCCCAGACTAACATTTTGAGTTACTTGCCTGCCGGGCTCTGAAGTCCAATATTATACCATTATTGCACTACCTCCCGCCCAAAAGTTAGTAACTACGGTATAGTTGGATTGGACCTAATTATACGATAAGCATACTGCAACAGTGTAGTGAGTCAGAGTGACTGAATATGGAGGTTAACGTTGCTGCGGGAATACTTCACACATTTGCGATGAAGTTCAAACAGATATATCACCATGACCATGATCACTTTCAGTTACATCGATACCATCTCCCCAGGGATGGATTCAACCTCTGCACCTTCAGCTGTATGTCCGACGACTGTCCACTGTGTTACCCCCAGGCCATTGAGACCTCACACAGATTATTTCACAGTCTTTCAACTCAGTACTACACAAAGAAAGCAAATTGCTTCACGAGTTCTTATGTCTTCCTTTCAATTACATTATCATTAACTGCCAGTCTCGCAGGAATAGTGATACTGATACTGATAGTACCCATCAGCCAATCAGTATTCAGCAGTGCGTGATTAACCATGTGGTAAATGTCCTACCTATTTAACCTTCTCCCTGCTGAATAAAATCAAAGTGTTCTATTTCTGCATGTGATCGGTTAAGTTAACTCTCCTTCAGCAGGGAGAGGGTTAACAATAGCTCTGCTAAGCATAATATCAAGTGACAACTTCGTATCCATGGGTGCGTTCAAGCTAGAATACGTATCGATATGTATTGCTATGTATTGCTACAGAAGCAGTTCAGCCAGCACGCGTAGCAATACGTATTAATACTTTTCACTATGGGTCTGGAGGCCGTGCGCTATGTAGGAAAAGCAATACGCACGAAGCCATTCAACGAGCAATACATGTAGGGAAAAGTATTGTATTCTTGTATTCTAGCTTGAACGCACCCCAGGTGTGTGTGTGTGTGTGTGTGTGTGTGTGTGTGTGTGTCTGTGTGCGTGTCTTTTTAGCCTAATAAGAATGTGTGTAACATTTTCATAGCCATACTCTACTATAAGGATCAATAAGATTGTTGTACAATCGTAAGGACGTAAGCCCCCAGGGATATAAATGATATCCTGAAACAATGTGCGTGGAAGAAATGCCAACAGGAATGTTCTAGATCAATGATGTTATCTGTTTGCATGCAAGTGTTTAAATACAAGTGGAAAAGCTTGACAGACACTTCCAGGAGGCGTGGCTTCGTAATACTACTACCGTAATAGGTCAATTCTGTATATCTGATTAAAAAAACCCAAAAGATTTCTTTGACAACAGTGTTTTAACCCTCTTCATGCTGGAGGCAACTGGAGATGTCCTTGAGAAAGTGCCTGTGCCTAATCCAGCAGGGAGAAGGTTAATGCAAGGGTGGATAACTCACACATGATTAAAGGATAGATAACTGGCTTACCTTTCTTCATTTCTTCCATCCTTTCCAAGTGTTTTGATATGCTGCTACCTGAAAGAAGTAGCACATTTATGTATTCTGTACCAACTAATGCCATTGTTATTTGAGTCCACTATTTAATTTGATATTGTGGTCAGTCAGTCAGTCGAGTCCAATATAAAAAATTGAAGATTATAGATATCGGTAGACATTTTGGTAAATCAGACCTAATATCACAGGCTTTAAAGGCATAATATCACAGTTGATAGACCTGTATAATCGGACAAACAAATTTCTGAGAGCTTGATTTATCCACCCAAAAGTTGTTATTTACTGGTGTACTTATCCCCCAACACTCAATATATTAAATATGGGAACGTTCCGCTATTTATCTTGTCTTAGATGCATCACTGTTCTACAGAAGGATTGTGTGAGCAAACAGAGTTATGTCCCTTTGCATCATATTATAAAGAGCTGTTGGCCATATTTGATTTAAACCCGACTTTAAGAGTCATGGTTGCAGTGAAGATTTGTCAAACACACAGCGGTGAAAAGCTTTTTGGAAGTACAAACATGATTTTATGTATGTGAAGTGAATGTACTTTGCAGTTAGAGCTAAGAATTAGTCCAAAACAACCATACATATCTGTGATATTACCGGGTATGCCTTTAAGAAACCGTGAATATATGTTTTTTTCTCTTATATTTTTCAAAATCGTGAAAATTGCTAACTAACACCATTTTACAGTATACTTTGCATTTATAACTCATAGTTGGTCAATTGCAGCAATAAAATTCTGCTTGCCCTTTTCAAATTACAACACAAATTATGTCAGTATGCAGCAAGCATTTAGAAGTGTTTGAATAATATTTCATCGAAACCAGTACTTTAAAGTTCTTCTTAGTTTCCTGCTAATTACATATGATAACTTCAGTTAACGCTCTCACTGCCAAAGGCAACCAGAGATGCCTTAAAGAGCAGTATCTGTGCCTAATCCAGCATGGAGAGGGTTAAATGTGCTATCTGTAATTACAGGATACAGACATTCTCAGAGAAAGTCACTTGATGTACTTCTGAATGAACTTCCCTTTCCTGTTCACATCCTCTTTACAATATATCATCCATTGCATGTAGTTAGCTTATTAGTAATATTACTGGGGAATTGGCGCTATTTGCGGATTATTAAATAATCTGGAAATATTGATAACTTTCTGGACGTCAAGTATATGCTGGTTAAAGCATGTTTAGACGTCAAGTATATGCTGGTTGAAGCATGTTTAGATGTCAGATATATGCTGGTTAAAGCATTTTAGGCGTCAAGTATAAGTTGGTTGAAGCATGTTAAGACGTCAAGTACGGTATACTAGTATGCTGGTTGAAGCATGTTTAGACGTCAAGTATATGCTGGTTGAAGCATGTTTAGACAAAATAAATGCAAGTATTTTCCCATTTATTAAATAATTAACCCTCTTCCTGCTGGATTAGGCCATGCCACACTTCTTTAGGGCATCTCCGATTGCCTCCAGCATGAAGAAGGTAAAATTGGTCAGCATCCGTGATTGTATGTATTTATAATTACAGTGCTCCCTCGATATAACGCCCTTCGATGCACCACGGATTCGGATACAATGCGAACCCCATTTTATTAAAAGAAATATACATATATATATTTTCTTTAATTATATTTGTTGATATAACGCAGGTATTATAACGCGGGTGGCATGTCATGGACCCCAACTTCAGTGTTATATCGAGGGAGCACTGTACTATAATTTAAAGACATAAAAATGGTTCAATCATCATGATAATGTGTTCTTTTTATTTCACAGATTATAATACGTATGTATTATGATGAACATAACCTTAACCCTCTACCTGCTGGATTAGTTACAGAGGTACAGCTCAGCCTCTTTAACTTAGGCATCTCTGGTTGCCTTCAGCATGGAGAGGGTCAAACAAAAAATATTTTGTAGCTCATTGTACTCATAAATTGAAATAGTGCAATTTAATAATGATTTACTAGTTACTAAGTATTCAGCAACTTTTTATGAGTCATATTGATACTTTGTGAGTCCTGGTTTACAACCTACTATTAATGTAATGATTTTAGTACACACTAACACATGTTACACAATCCTGGGTTTTCCCCACTTTGCTATAAATATAACACTAACCACAACAAGTAAAAACTTGTTCCCTAAAAATACAAAATAGAGAGATTTCTTTTTTTTTAAAGAGCAGTAATCATGGTAATCAGCAGTATTCTTTGCATAAAATATCGTAGAATATCAACAATGGGATTGTTCTATTTATAAAACATATTTTCTTTGACCAATGACTCTTTAAAACCCAAATTCCCAGTACTCACTCCCGTTGTGTTAAGACATGCAATGACCAGTAAATGGAAAAAAAGGATGTTCCTAAGTTACATGTACTTTACAAATTTTGACAATTATTGGTTTGGTAAAACAAGTATTTGATCAGTATTGACAATTTTCTGAATACAACATTGTTTTTAGTCAAAGGTTGTCAATAATTTAATTTTGTCCAAAAGTATGTTTGAGTGCATTGCTGTATTTACAATTTATAAGTTTGATTTGTCTGTGACTAACATATTAACCCTCTCCCTGCTTGATTTGGCACATGCACTACTCTTTAGGGCACCTCTAGTTGCCTTCAGGCATCAGCAGCTGTTCAGCACAGAGAGGGTTAACAGCTGCAGAGCAATATCATAAATATACACCATGTGCACTATATCATGTATAAAGGTATTTGTTATGACTCAATATTCAATGCATACATGATGAATTTCAAGCTAAAACATGTTTGTGTTTGATGATTCACCATTTCACTATCAGGAAATAGAATGATTAATATGATATTAGATATGCCAACTTCACATGTATTAAAAAAGTATTAAAAATATTAATTTTATTATTCTCACATGATTCTTAGCACACTTTTATATTTAAATGTTACTATATAACATTACAATTAATAATAAATTAGACTTATTTACAATATTGCATTATGATGACTATGTAATTAATTGTAACCTGGTTTATGATCTTAATGACAATCAAGCTAATTTGACTCCTGTATTTTTACCACACCTCAGGTAGCAGGTGAAGTGACAGGTGCTACACAGTAGGGTTCAACGTTCCGGTTGAGTGGTTTTTCATAAAAGATCACCAATTTTAATACAAAAGGCATGGAATTCATTAGATTTCATTTTTGTTTAGTCTGCAATAATTCTAATCAGAATGAGATGTTTTTAAAAACCCAAAAACAATTATATTAATGTGGTGTATATTTTATAGGGGCATTACTGTATTCAAATTTAACTTGATGGAATTATCACTGACACTTTATTATGGAAAGTGAATGTACATTTTCCCAAGATAACCCTTTATGCTACGTACATAACCGCAGGGGGATTACGTAACAAGTGGTTAACACGACAGATGGTGTTATTACAGTAGGCTCCCGGGCAGCAGGGCAATAATGGATTTAGGCTCGTATTTGTATACAAATGGTGATCAGACACATTAACTCCAACTGATGTACCTCGCAGAAGCGATAAATCAGTCAGCAATTTAATATTATACAAACGTCTAGACTTATTCATACTCACGTCATAAAGTTGTAAATTTCACTGACGGGTAGGCTGCCGTTTGGACTGTTTTTCAAAGCCAGCGCGATCAGACAACTGTACGAAAACACAGGCTTGGGAAACGGTTTCTCTCCCGTCTTGTCGGTAATGTCTTTCTTGCTGGGGGAGGCAATCCCGATCCCAGGAGCAGAGAGGTTGACAGTTATGTGGGAACGTCCGACGGGACGGATGAGATTCTGCAGGTGCCCGACGAGCACTGGGGAACTTTCGGAAGGCGACATCAAGTTCTTGTTTAAACTCTGACCCAATGCGTATCCGTTATCGGAAGCGACTGCGATGTTAGGCGACCTCATCGACTCGGACATCAACGACGGCGCCGAGGAAACGATCACGTTGATGCTGTTGAGATTTTGCGTCAACATCGCATCTCGGACTTGGGTGTGCAAGTTCGGCACCAAATTCACGGGGATGACAGTCTGCGGGTTAACTAGCAAATTCGGGTCCGTGTTTTCGGCTTCGCTGAGTTGGTGCAGCTGGGTTATCGCTGCATTTTGGAGTCCCTGCAGCCAGTCGACGTCTCCGAATGCGTCAGAATTTGAAACGCCGGTGTCCATTGCTTCGAGATCGGGAAGTCCGGGTTCGAGTTTTGGGTCCAACAACTGTCTGTCGGAATTCATGAACAGACTGTCGAGGTCGTTCCTGTCGTCCATGATGTCTAGCACAGACAGCGGATCAGGGTCACTGTGGTTGTACAGATCCATTTTCAAAAGCTCACAGAGAAGCATGTACGAAATCGTGGGTTGCAGAGAGTCGCTGTGTGTTGTTGCGCTCTCTTTGCTCAATCCGTGAATATTTTCCATACAAGTTGAATGAAAGCTTGCGCAAATCGCCACGCTTGCCACTGCAGCTAATTATGTCCAGTTACGTCAAAACTGAGTAAATGTAATCACGTCTGATGCCCATTTAGAAGTAGACGAATCCCCGTAGTAAAGTTTTCAGCTGTAGTAAGATAGTAGAATTCTGTTGGTCAATACATGGGACAAAGAAATGTACTACGTTCAAAATACCGAGTGTTGATTGGTCGCTGCTCGTCACGAGGTTTGAATTAACTCGAGCCGATTGGCTGTCGTCAAGGCGACGCGACATAACAGGTTCCGTTTTCTCTCAGGTCTGCAGGTGCCCGTGCGTGTTTGTACACCGTGCTGATCACGACTGAGCAAATCAATTTTCTCCTGTCGAAGTAGTTAATAATAGCCTTTGGTGATCCCAGATATCCACAGGCATTGTTGGCAAAACCCATTCAGGATTTCAAGGCGAAATAGAGTAAATTGTATTATTATTATTTTAAAATAAATAAATAATATCTCCATAAATGTATTTATTTGATTAATTAGACAAACGCTAATTAATATTAATATTAGGTACTGTTTTCGTGTCATTAATGACTTAAATGCTGTCGAAATAACGTAAGAAACATATGTCATGGACAAAATTACCAATATCGATCAGTCATTTTTATTGGGCCTGCCTATTTAACTGTTTCTGTTGTATTGTCTTTGAAACTCAACCTACTAAACAGATTTAAAGGTCCACGTACTTAAAATTTGTACTTCAGGGATTTCCCCTCGAGTACACATTTTAGCATTTGGCGAAAACGTGAAATTTACTGTAAATTATCCACATATCAATAATTAAACGCGTTGGAGCTCGATTGCGAAGTTAAATTCTCACTATCTACACGCACGCGCGCGCGCGCACACACACACACACACACACACATACACACACACACACGCACACACATGTATGTAAAAGTTCAAATTTGAAGAAGTGCTAGTAAAATATTATACTCAGCGTGTTGCCACACTCATGCAGCGATTCAGTCCGACTAAACTATATACTAGTATATATAACTATAAAATGTTGCGTACGGTTCAACTAACATGAGCAAGGTACCCATCATTAAACTCGGTTTTCAAGATAATCTGGTATACTCATACTCATGATGCATACTAGTTGTGTAGTGCTAAGTTGTGTAGTGCAGTTAATTTACGCGGTAACAGAAAAAAACAATTTCTACATACCAATGTATGTACGCTGTATACGGTACTCCAGGCGATCCTTTAGTTTTTGCCTTTAATATAACATTAGCTTACATCATGTTCTGGGTTCTGGAGAGTTTTCTTCCTTACAATCCTTTATTTTAATCTTATAGTTATACACGTATACAACAGAGACCAACAATTATGTTAACACAGCCTACATATTATTCCGCATTCAATTCCATTTTATTTCTGTTCTGGAAAGTGTTCTAAAATATATTCAATCTTGTACTTGTACTTGTGAAAAATTAATGTACAATTATTTACATTGTTTTCTTTAAGTTTGACTACGTGGTATATAAACAATAACCCACTCGGTACGAGAGATTACCGATTATCTTTCACTCGTGAAATTAATGTTGTAAGTC
>JAVCKZ010061119.1:0-15414 GCA_034780755.1 Lepetodrilus elevatus
AGATGTACCGGTACTATGATTGAACATTGTATTGTCGGGTCTTCTTGAAATCCATGTCATAATTAAAATAAAGAAATTAACGTTTATATTAATAATTAAAATGTATTATTTTTCAGGCTTGCTGAGATGTTGGTTATTGGAAAAGTAAGTGTGGTATACGGTACCAGTAAACCTCTACCTGTATGTTATGTTGTAGGTAATTTAGAATTATGTCTTCTAAGACTTCTTACTAATCTTAGCACCCAAGAGTAAGCCAAAAATTTGAATGATTAAAAATGTCACCATTTCAAGCATAATTGTTAAAAGAGAAATTTCACTTGCATAATATATCAAGGGATATTAAAGGAGAAACTACACAAATCTGCAGGAAGGTTGCTTAACCCTATCCATGCTGGAGGCAACCAGAGATGCCTTAAAGAAGAATGCGTGTGTGTTATCGAGCAGGAGAGGGTTAACAATGATATCACTACCAGGAAACTAAGTTTGAAGACAATGTTTTGTTTAGTCACTGATGATATGTTTGATCTAATCTTTTCCTAATTTTCAAGTTATTGCCTGATTATGCCCAAAAAAGTCCGTTCTTGGTTGACGAACTATCGGACTACTTTGAGGGCGGGATCGATGACATGGCAGCATGGACACAGCTGATTTGGAAACATGTCATCTTCATGCTGGAGAATGGAAGAAGGTAGAATATATAATAGTCATTAAATAAAACACCTACATTTATCATTAGCCCAGATAAGGCGAGTATCTGCGTAATTTACGCAGTAAAAATTGAAAAATACGCCGTGTGTTAACCATCACATAATACTCCCTAAATTAATGTATGGGAGAACCAGTACCGCAATATTTGAAAACACTCCCTAAATCAAAATGAGGTGGTACCATACTGCCAGCTCTGATTTATTACTTCATTTTACAAACAAATGACATAAACTCGTTTAGCCACTGAAACAAAGCCTTTTGAGTGAGTGAGTTGGTGATTCTTAAATCTATTTTTCATACTATTTTGGTAATATTGCAGAGGTCTGTTTATGCTGGGGTGAAATCCTGTGACTTCCATTTTTGTTTGCTAACTGCTGCTACAGATAAACAAAGGAAGCTAGCTGCTTTTTCACTGCATACATTTCAAATCTTTACAGCGTTATGAAACTGTTCTCAGATGGGATTCAAATCATAACCCTTGCTTTTTCCAAATTCTTGAACTCCTTTCACTTGAATCACACAGCTATTATTATTATTATTTATATTATTATTATTATTATTATATATAAGTTACCAATCCCATGTGTTTTTCTACCAGTGAATGTCATGTACCAAAGAGTCCACTGTTCATCACGTGTGGTGACAACAGTCCAGTGGAGCCTCATTCTGGGTCACAGGGGTCGGACAGGAAGTCAGCCAAGGAGTCAGGAATACCAAGGTCGCTGCTGAAACATGGCCTGACCCAGGATGACATTGTGGTGGAGAAGGCGTACAGAGGAATACGCTTCCGAGTCAGTGACAAACTCAAGGTCAGTCTGTAAATGGTCATGGTCAGTCAGCAACATTTCTAGGTCATGGTCAGTCTGAAAAATTACTCAGGGTCAGTCAGTAGTAGGTTGGTCTGAAAAAAAAATCAATGTCAAGGTCAGTTGGTAAATTTCCAAGGTTAATGTTGATCAAGAAAGATCATTAGCATGGTTGGTCAGAAATTGTGGGTGACAATTGGGAGGGGAAGGGGGTGTTGTGAATAAATCTTGGAATTGAGCATTAAATCATGCTCCAAAATGTTTTGGAACATTTGACTATTACATGTGAAAACATACCCCTTGTTAAATATTGGATATCTATTCTATCAGGGATATATAAAGCAGAAGTTCTTGAAGAAGCGTCAACATTCTAAGCGGCGCAAGACCATGGCAGAGTCTGGAGATCAGCCCAGCCCTAGAGCTGTGTACGCGGTACAGGAGAAATACGCCAAACTTGGATGGTAAGTGTTAACATTCAATAGAAAGAGAAACATTAGCCCATTAGCCTGATAGATATTTTCTCAGTTAACTCTTTCAATGCTGTATATGGGTGTAGGCCAAAACATCACCACAGCAAAACGACACCAAATTTGGCGAAAAATGGAACATTGACATTTGTGAAAACGGTACATCATGATATTTAGCTGTATTTAAAGGCATAATATCACAGTATGGCACAGATTAAGTTGTTGCTTTGGACCGAATTAGAGTTAAACATGCAAAATACATGCTCTTAGCATACACATCATCGCTATTGTACCTACAAAAATATTTGATAGGCAACTGGTGCTAAATGGTGGCTGTGTGTTGTGTTTTATTGTGCTACTTAATCACTAATCATCATATATGGGTGAGCTATTCCTGCAGTTCTTTGCAATGTTTGTTGTTCGTATTATTGTAGGTCGCTTGTCGTTGGTGACCTCAATGCAGACGGTCACGATGACCTTGCTGTCGGTGCCCCGGGTCATGGTTCAGAATTCTCATCGCAGGATGGACGAGTTTACATCATATATGGTAGGTGCATAAAAATACCTAGTCCGCACCAGCTGGTGCTCGCAGGTTTACTGGGCAGTACTACAGGTGTTGCAGGTTTCCTCTTGCCGTAAACTGACAAGTCATGATATGAGCAAAATAATCTTGAAAATTTCTATTCTGCAAATCGATTCAAAACCAGAACATGAAAATTGTATCCATGTATATATCATGAATTTAGGTGACCAATTTTATTATTCTTTGACAAATATTTTGGAAATTTAAAAGATATTATCTTAATTTTTAATTAGGAACAACTGATGGTCTGCCTTTAAAAGAAATTGAGAATTTGAACACTGCTGCAGACCGAGTAATCAAAGGACCTTCAAAGGTGAGATTTATCTCAAACTCTTTATATGATGATTTGTGAACAGAACTTTTTTTGAGTTGAGTATGAAATCATACTCAGAAAGATTTTAGAATATGGTGTTCTTAAATATTATGGAAGACAGCATAAATTACAATTACTCTTCTTATGGTATAGTGTGCATCTGTGGATCTTAGATAGTGTTCCATTCACAATCCAAGACACATTCTGGACAGGCAACCCTTACTGTGAATGGAACTGCCTGTACAGTCCATTCACAGGAAGTAAAGGGCTGAGGAAAACAATGTTGCAGTTTGTGTTTGTGACGTCATAAATTTGCTGCTGAACGCGCTACACCACCTCTTGAACATGGACAGATTGGACACGTCCTGGAGACACCTGTCCCGTATTCCATTCATGTCCTGGGCAGTCTGGCTTGTCCAATACTGTCAATGGAACACCACCTTAATTTGTCACCAAATATTTGAAAAAAATTACTTCCCTAATGACAGTCACCAAATAGTTAACAAAAACTATTTCCCTAATGACAGTCACCAAACATTTGACAAAAACTACTTCTCTAACGACAGTCACCAAACATTTGACAAAAACTACTTCCCTAATGACAGTCAATTTTGTTCCCAGGCTCAAGCTCGCTTTGGCTCATCTCTGGCCATTGTTGACATCAATATGGATGGCACCAATGACCTCGTTGTGGGAGCCCCGAATTATAATTCTACAACCACACCCCTCAAGTATAATGTACGTATATCAGACCCTGAATGAATGGGAAGCTTTGTTTTTATGATCAATTTCAGAGTTAACCTGCGGAAATGTCTCATACCAGTTTATTCAATCAGGTATATTGGTATTTATATGTGACCAAAGTCGCTAAAAGTTATCTTGGTTCAGTGCAAAAATTAAATTATAAATGATTAAAGTTTTTAAATGATTTGCATGTCCATACTTGAGCATATATATTTTTTTTAATTTAATCATTTATAATTTAATTTTTGCACTGAACCAAGATAACCTTTAGCGACTTTGGTCGCAATAACTAAGCATTTTGTAATACTACTTATGACTACTATTTATAATTTGTTAAATGGAATGTAATTTAATTTGGTAGACAACTGCTATTCAATCACTCACTCATTACTCTGTTACTCGGTGAATCACTCAGTGACTCACTAATCACTCTGCATTCCAGGGTATGGTGTATGTGTACTATGGAAGTAAAGCAGACTTGTTCTGGTTCTCTCATGTCAATATGACTATCTCTTGCCAGGTGAGATATACTAGTACTCTCTTTTCCTTATATTATGTTTACTGCAAGATAGACCGCCTCTGTGGCACAGTGGTTAAGAGCCATGTGGTTCGAACCCCAGCTAATGTTAAAAATCGTCACAAATGGGTGAAAGATTCCTGCAGCAACCTTAAACTCCATAATCACTAAAAGATCGTAGTTGTTGTTCCCCTGCTTAATTGGTGCTCCACATTCCACAGGATGATCATATCACTATGACAGCTGAAAGTCGCTATAAATATACCGGTATTGGAGTTATGACTTTCGTAGTGCTATGGAACCCAGTTTATTACTGGAGTTGCTTATATATATTACTACTACGATAGTATATGGATGTCATTGCAACTTTCAGGACCGCTTCTGCTACAATGGCTGGTACCTGTCATCAGGTGATACAAATGGCGACGGTAACCCTGATTTAATCCTCAGTTCTCCCTATGCCCCGGTGGGAGGGGATCAGAGAGGATTCTTTGGCGCCTTGTTTGCCAGCAGAAAATACAACAAAGGTGAGTATGATCATGGGCGAATTGTTGAAATTATATATAGACCTGATGATAGTGTGTCAGACCACAGCCACTAAAGTTTGGGTTCGAATCCTGTCCATTATCTTCTGTGTCAACAGTGTGACATTAGGTAACTGCAATTCTGTAGCTACATGATGCCCTGTTTACTATTTTGCTATCTATTATGGCACCCTAGTGCTAGTGGTTAGGGACCATCTATGAATGTAAGTCAACAATAGTTTTAGCTAACCATATTCTCAAGTATTGTAATTTGTAGCACTTGCAATCAATTGTAGCAACGTGGTCTTGGAAGATTGCAAATACAGTACAGTGCTCCCTCGATATAACGCTGAAGTTTGGGTCCATGACATGCCACCCGCGTTATATCAACGAATATAATTGGAGAAGAAAAACATTTAAAAAATTTAAAAAACTTTTTTTGACCAAAAAATAATAATTTATTATTATTATTATTTCATTTTTTTACATGGAATCCGCGGTGCATCGAAGGGCGTTATATTGAGGGAGCACTGTATATCATTATGACAGAGCCAAAAGACTCAATCTGCAGCATAAGAGACAGACAGAATGTATCTCGAGAATGTCACAATTACAGAATTCTTAGGAAATTACATACAATTTGCTTCCATTTGTTTCGCTTGAATTGGGTACTCATAGCCGCTTTCAAGAATATTTTAAGATATTATTTTATTACTTTACTCAAATGACTTTGTCAGTTTATGGCAGGAGGAAACCTGCAACACCAGTAGCACTGAGTGTCGCTGTAAACCCGCGGGCACTGGCTGGTACTTATAAATCAAAGGCACTAATGGCTCTGAGACAGTACAAACAGTGCGCACTATCACGCCCATCAGAGGGCGAGTGATTTGTCGCTTTACGTCGCAGCAGGAATCATTCACCCGTACGTGACGACGATTGCATCAGAAAGGCGTCTTTCACAGCTCTCAAGGCAACTTGGAAATTAGGAACTTTGGCTCAAACGTCCACCAGTCTTCGGGTGCCACTCATTACATACAAACATAAACACCATGTCTCCCTACCTGAACGCCAGTGCCCAGCATGATCTGCTGTGGAATCAGGTAGATCTTGCTCTCCATGTTGACCTCCTGACCTTTGAGCGAGATGAGGAGGACACGGAAGTTGGTTCCGCCCAGATCCAGTGCCAGAAAGTCGCCCTGTTCTGTAACACAGAGAGTGTTTCAAATTATAACACTTTCAAGTAGTATACAGCATTGAAGTTTTTCTGTTAATCTCTATGATTCTCGAAATAAAATGGAAGAAAATATTTTGATTTAATAAAGTTATTACTTAAAAGAATCAGAAAATATCATGAATTGTGTTCATTAATATTTAAAGAAATGGAAAAAAAAATTAGATTTTTTTTCAAATTTAAATTTAAATGTGATGAAAAATATACAGTGTGGAAATGAACATTCTAACTGCTGGAGACATCCACAGAACTGCAATTGTAAATACAGGGTTAACACTGACCTGAACCGTCAGGCACAGATCTGACGTAGGTCTGAAACATCTTCACCATTGCCTCTGCATTGGTATCCTTGCCCAGGCCAGCCTCTAAGTTCTTCAGCATGAGGTCGTGCACAAGCACGTAGTCTTCATCCTTCAGGATCAGTGGACGGACGATGTTCTCTACCTGAAACAGAACAGATAAGACTAAACACACAGGTCAACACTGTCCATTGATACTAATAAGATGTATGCCATATTGAGAAGAAAAATCAATGCATCTTCTAATTTTGCAAATATCAAGATGCCATTCATAATACCTGTATATAGTGCAAGTATAACATACATGTACATATCAATGGTAGTGAATATCAATCAGTGAAATACAAAAGCCTTACACAATATTTCATAGCTAAACGATTTCAAATTGTTATTTAGTTGAGTGAGTGATTATGGAGTGCAACGTCGCTGCGGGAATCTTTCATTTAGTTGGAAAATGATGATCATCATAGTATTAGTATGGGTTTACTCATGCTAAATATGTAACGTGACAAATAATCTTTAAAATGTCACATGAAATGAATGACACATGGAAGCTGAAAATAACTTTTGAGATTTCCAGTCTTAGTGTTCAACATGAGATGGTGATGTTTCAATCATGAAATAATGACACTTTATCAGCCGTCGCAGTTTGTTTACCAAATCTTTCTCATAGATGAATTAGTCAGAATTAACCCTTACTACCACCACGTAAGGCATTTCCGGTTCTCTTCAGCAGGAAGAAAGGTATTAATGGTACAGGGTTCTCTCAAAACCCCAGTGTATATTTTTATACATGTATTAGTACATCTCTCATTAATAACAACTTTTATTAATAAAGTTGTTTTAAAAGTGTCTCGTAAGCCATATGTGGCTGGATTGAAACTATCTCTGAATGAAACTTTAAATAACAAAACTTCTAACAACAGGTCTTGGCACACACGCTGCTTGCTATCCCAAATTGGTAAATACATGTACTTGTATATTTTGGTGTTTGAAAATATTATATTTCACTTTCAATTACTTTAATAATTTAAAATTATTAATGTCATTGGTTAAAATTATATTTCATTCAAAAGAAAGGTTGTAATCAAGCTGTAAATCTTATTTTATATACAGCTCATGTCATATTTTATTAAATAACACGGTTAAAAATCTCAATGTCAATTTAAGATATGTTCCGATCAAATGATACTTAAATATCCTCTAAAATCCAAATATATTGAATGCATACAATCAAATCAAATACCTGTAACTTCTTTGCTGACCACTTCATAACAGAATATCCTTTCTTTTCAAAAAACGGTAAATCAAATTTCATGGCTTTCCAATCAACCACACTTCCAATCGTACAATAACTCTCACAGGCTTCAAGTATATCTTCTACTTTGATATAGGACAGCCACAGTTATCCACAGAACGTTCTGTCACCGATAGTAAACAACAACTGAAGAGAACCCCCATTCTACAAGCCCCAAGCCTAGACTTCCTGTTGAGGTCATATCCTGGTGAATGTCCGGATTTTCTCTGAAGCAGGATTTGCCTGGCGTAGTGGTAGCACATACGTATAGAAGCATCAATGCTAGGCAAACATCTAGCCATTACCCTTTATATACATCTAATCCGTCATTGCTGCACCCATGGGTTGGTTCGACTGTACGTGTTCATCACAAACAAGCTGGTCACTGAGTGTCTTTAGGTGACACTTGTACTGTTGATATCATTGGCATACATTACTCTTATTCTTCGAGATTACTATCCTTGTAGAATTTCTGTTGTCAATTATTTCCATACACAATATTGGTGTTGTCATATTGAATACATAAAAATAATCCAGTAGACATAAAAGTATATAGAAAACTTCTTCAATACCGGCAAAATATTAAAATAAGTAATGAAGTGATTATAACATTAAAATAAATAATAAATAATGAATAGTGTTGAAATAAATAATAAAATATATACCTAACATTAGTAGAGTTTAATGTCGCTGTAGTAATTTTTCACCCATTTGCGACAAATAACAACATTAAAATAAATAATAAATAATGAATAGTTTTTAAATAAATAAATAAAATAATAAATTAAGAGTGTTGAAATATAAGTAATAATGTGAATACTACGCTACCTTCCTTCTAATAATTTCTTCACGATAACTATCCTCCGCATTTTTCATGAACGCAGGCATGTCGCTTCACGAAGCGATCAACATGTAAAAGTCACCCCTATACCTGTGCAAATTGTCTCTCGTCACAGGTAAATTGTCATGAATGGCGCACCCTTACCTGTGTACATCAAAGGCTAAACAACATTCCCGCGCTAATCACACATGCGGTCTGGGAGCTGACCTCTGACCTGGGACAACCTGGAGCTAGACGAGACGACAGTTTATTGTTTCCGCCTGGTTGTACCACTGTCTCCTAACTTTACCTTACCTGTGTCACTGACTAGTTCACACCTTTCTGACCCAGATACGTAAACCAATAAACACAATCATGCCCTGGTTTCGAAGGATTTGCAGTGGAATTTATTGCGAAATCAAGAATTGTTTATATATGAAAAATGGTAAATTACTACAATTTGTTTCCTAAAATTATAGCCTGTATTACTAAAATACTCAGAATCCCCTATATCTATACAAAAAAAAAATGTAATATTAACTTAGCATCAATGTTTGTTATTGAGTAAAACCACAACACTTTCGCTTCAATTGATTGATTTCTTGCGAAACGTTCACTGCGGGAGTCGCCATATGCGGTGACTCTTCAGTACAAGTATTACATCATTTATTTTACAGGTATTACATCAGTTGTTTTACCTGAGATATTAGCGCTCCGTAAATATCATCATAACAATATCCCAAAGTATGACGAAAATATGTAATTAATATAGCCCTGATTATTAATATACAATTAACCAGTATGTAATTAATATATCCCTGATTTTTAATATACAATTAACCAATGGCTAGGTTCTGAACAGTTGGTATCGTGAAACTAACGACAACGAGGTAACGTGTGTTCAGAATGCAGTGTTCGAAATAATGAAAATAATGAGGGGATCATTCTCCATAGGCCCATATTAAAGGTGGTAAAAACTGTAATTTTCAGGAGGTCATACAGATACCTTTAACATTGGAGATTTTCAAATGACCCCTGGACCCCCTGGAATGGAAATATTTGTCTAGATCCAGAGATAGCGACACAGAGAAAACCCGATTATCGAGTATCGTAATCCATGGAAGCTCTCACCAAGAACAAACAAGGCATTCTGATGAAAGTCAACTTGGCTGGTTACAACGACCTTCCTAAATAAACTGGTCATCGTAACACTGAAATTCGTTACCAAATACGCTCTAAATCCAGTGTCTGGTTCTATCAATATGGAGGTGATGTTGTTTACTATTCCTCATGTTATTTTGGTGTGGCTTGAAAACTTCCAATGACATGTTTACAATTTGTTTGACATTTTCTGAAATATGTACCGTATTCCAAATTTGGGATTTTATTCCGTTGTTGCTTTTACCATAACAACATTTTACCATTCCTGATGGTGGTTTCTTTTGACCTTCAAAAGTCCCTTTAACCAAGGATACTTACATTACAACCACATATAAATGATTTCAATTTGATATTTCTTGAGCCATAAAAATAAAATTGGGATTATATTTTATCATGACATTTACCGTACCAAAACCTACCAAATATAAATAGACATATTCAAAGAATTTTCAAAACAAGACCAATTCAATTTCTTGACAGGTCTTCCATGACCTTGGGAATTTTGCGACAGACGTGGACCCGGAAAACATGTTCGCACATAACTCCCACCCATTACTGCTAACGAATCTCTCCCCCACAGCTTCCTTCTACCCACAGTTCTTCACCCACCTAAGATGGTTACAAGTCCCTAACCAAATTGTAATTGAATTCCAGACACGGGGCCGCAGAAACGGATCCCCTTGCAGACTGGCAGAGGTGACTCCGCGGCGCCGACGTGTCCTGTTATAAGGACGGCAGTCTGAGAAATCAATAGGACACAGAACCAGGTTCCAAGAAAATTTCATTCACAAACTTTCATATTACGACCCCCACCGTTACCCGAACCCTTCCTCAAAGCCATCAACAGGCTTGATTTTATAACCATGTTTGCTCACAGGGACGATTATCTAAGCGATAAGCTTCATTCATATCTGGAGGGAATACTTAAGATTCAAAGGCAAAGGATTTACGAAGACAAACCAAATGGAATTAAGAACATATTATTTTCAAAGTATGTAAACGTAAATGAATACTCTTTCATCATAAAGTTGTGACCGTCATTACAACAATAAACAGCGCAATTGTCTCAGATTTCGACAATGCTTAATCCATAAGGTCCAGTACATGTATTTCTTGTTAAGAAAACCCTAGAAGGAATATTACCGATACTACCAATCAATTAAACTGATTAAATCACGTGAAGTCACTTGCCTTTTTAAGCCCCGCTTTGTCAGAGACAGTGTACTTCCATTTCTTGGCTCGGAGTTTGAATGATTCGTTGCTCTGGCACGATCCCATAACACCGTAATCCTCAAACGATTACAAATTTATACGGTAAATTGCTCAACAACGTTAATTCTAAAAAAATGTGGGTCTACGTGGAAATTCCTGCGGACCAGCTGTCCAGCCGTGTGTTGACCGCGTGGAGAGCGAGACTACGAGACCACGAGACCACGAGACTACGGCTGGATGTTACGTGGGCATCTGCAGCTGCAGCAGCCAACTGTCAACGGCCATAATCAATATACCCGATGACGAAAGTGGCGGCTTTCGTTATACATGGCTTCCCATGATGCACTGCATGAATGGCGGAGCACCGAGGGACCTCGGCACCCGGTTACCTGAGGGCGGAATCTCAGACAGGTGGCAGCGGGGTAGACGACCGGATTACCATGATTAGTGCCACGGATTAGCGATCTGGATTAGAACAATTAGTGTTCTAGATTATCGCGATTACCCCTCTGGTTGTGATCTCGTGGATAAATCAAAGACATGCGCATGATTTTCATGGATTATTAAATGAAAACTAATTTGATGTATCTGAGAGACAGTTTAATATGCTTGACCAGGGCCTAATGATATATGCAGGTGTTGGTGGGATATTGTCTATTCAGGATTTGAGGATCAATACAATGTCATTACTTATTTAGTCCGTAAATAGCTGTATGCCATCTCTGTAAACAGTATGGAGACAAAACATTATGGACAATATTTCTATAGAAAACAATGTATCTTGGATTAATGATTTGACTTCCAACTACATGTGCACTTGTTTTATTATTTTTTATTTTTTTTAAATATTTGTTTAAATTGGGGTTTAGAGTCACTTTATAGATTCTTTCACTATGTAATATCACGAATTGTCAGTTTAGGGCAGGAGGAAACCTGCAACATCCGTAGCACTTAATGTTGCAATAAACCTGTGAGAACCGATAATAAGTGCAGTGCCACTGTACAGAATGAACGTATTGGATTTTACCACGACAGCATACGGTACCAGTATTGATTTGAATTGAATTGATTTTATCCATTACGGTAGTAACTTTCGTGAACATTGATACCGTGTCCCCGGTGCGGGATTTGAACCTGGAATCTTTGGCTCCGAAGTCTAACGTTCTATTACTATTGTATTATTATTATTAACATATTATTATTATTATTATTATTATTATTATTATAGCATATACTGAAAGATATCGGCATTCTAAAATTTGCATTATTATTATTATTATTAAATGACTTGGTTATTGCTATAATTAATGTAAAATATGACAACATTGTAATATTGTAATTACAATCCAGTGACATCAACATAGGATGCACAATGACGTTAACACAATGCACAATAATCCTGTTAGTCAATCCCCTCTCATGATGTATGTTTATTTACGTCTTGTCAAATGTATTGTCTGTACTTTCCTGAGTATAAATAGTGTTTCATCATGTACAGTGAATGCATAACTTGTATGATTGATGCTAGGAACAAGTTATTATAAAAAATAAATCTTCTAAAATATAAATTTGACATTTTAAATTATACCCAAGACCGAAATAAATGGATGGCAAGCGTGTAAAGTGTGAAAATTTGAATGACTGCACGTAGACATCGATCTCTCTGTCTGGGAACGTATCTGGAATTATTTACACACGGCTAGAGGGCCAGTCACAGTGACCTGGTCAAAATGGGGTGTGCCTGACGACCAGCTCCCATTGGCTGACGAAATACCTCCACACAATCCTCTCTCCGCTCATTACCGCAGGATCAATATGTCGTCTGGCGACTTGCCAACTGCTTCTGGCCACCAGCCAACGTGCAGACTTCTGCATATTGTCGGCGCGCGTTTCCGGCGTTTCCGATTGGTCCTATAGGTTTTAGTACCGTACTCGTATCCCATAGTCCTATCTCCTAACCCAGATCACAGGAAAGATGGAATGATGGATAAACGAATAACACATGCTATATTCTAAGCCAGCGAAGCACAGCCTGTTCAGGAACATGCTCAGTTATAATTCAACTGCTGTATTGGTTGTCAGGGAGCGGTTCAAGTTCAGTGTGAATGCTTCCTATGACCTTGTGTGCTTGAATGCATCATAAAAACCCTATCTAATGTTACTGGGCCAATGTCGATGGATACTAGTATTACTACACAGAGCCATGCATCATAAGATAATAGAGGTGTTGCATCACCTTAAAGGCATACGGGAATATCACAGTTGATAGACATGTATAATGGACAAACAAATTTCGATCTAGGGGGGGTTTGGAGTCGAGATTTGTGATTGGTTCACTTTTTGATTGAAAACTTTTTGGAAGTACAAACATGATTTTTATGTATGTCAAGTGAATGTACTTTGCAGTTATAGCTAAGAACTAATCCAAAACAACCATAAATATATGTGATAGTATGCCTTTAAAAAATAGATCTATGTACCATATTCCCAACAGTAAATCTATATTTGGCATTAAACAATACAAGTACAGTACATACAAGTATGTAATATATTACTTTAGTACTATAATTTAGTATTAACCTACATGGTATAGGCCAGGCTACATGCATGTATTAACATGTTTCGTATGTCCGACATTGATTCATAATTTATAATCTGATATGAGTCAATTCAATATGTGTATGGTGGTGGATCGTGATATCACGACCGTATGAAGTCTGGTACTTTAATATGAGAAAAGTATCGACGCTGTAGAAAAAAATCAACACCTCACGTCATAATTCATGTTCAATGGGGCTGGTTGTCAACCTTGCACATTCGCTTCGGTGAGATATGCAGAAGCGGGACAGGTAAGTCAGTGTCTCGTCATGTATTTGCATTCTTACTTTATATATATAATATATATATATTAAAAACCCATATAGAATATTAAATGAATTATTTGTTTTATGTTATTGTATTTGCGTGACCATTATATTGTGTAATTTATGCCATAACTATTGGATTATATACGAAAATTAAACTTGCTCATACATGATAATAATTATAATCCTACTTTCGCTTTCAATGTTAATCAAAATTACATAGGCATATGTGACGAGATTGTTTAATGTTAATGTAGGTAGTCCTGTGGGCATTCGTTTGGAATAATGCACATTTTGCTTCACAGAAATAGTTCATCATCAGATAATAATTGTGTGTAGGTCCTATATTAAGAACATGGATGGTGTACGAAGATAATGGAAATCAGTGATGCGGAAAATGTTTGCTTTGGTGATAATGCTTCGCCGCGGTGAAGTTAGTATAGCAACCATAAACACTCGGACATATATAGGGCCAATACAAAACTGTAGATTGTTGCTCAATACTATATGCATATGTAGGCAAAATAAACCATGTAAATTCTTTCTGGTAAACATTTAAGGCGTTTGACAATTAATAATCTCAATGGTGTTTAATGTAATCTATCATGGACCTTGACGTGCTTTCAAGCCTTCCATATATGTATATATATACACACATATATATGTTACAGTCAGCTTGTGAAACCAGACATTTCGTGAAGTGACTGACATGGTCAGTCATTACATGAAATGACTAAAATGTTCAGTCATTTCATGAAATGACTGAAAGTTTGCTGTATGTTCTACACAATCTGACTGCTGCCTATCAGTCAAGTAGTGTAATCGTAATGTTCATGTAATCTCAGAACTGTCCAAGCGATCTTGTGCAGAGAGTAGCGTCTATGGGTATATCAAGTAATAAAATGTTTCGTAATACAGCGTACATTGCTCTAGGTGACTGATTGACGCTTGGTTTTCAGAAATAATGTTGCCGGAGTCTGAAAATAGTCTGAAAATCGTGGCGCTATAATTGAGGTGAATAATTTAACTAAGCAGCTAACAATTGAGATTCCCATATAGTTTTCACAGTCCGTTGAACTACCTTTGTTGTTATATGGCTTGTATGTAACTATTTAACAAGGCTTCTGGGAAGACGCGTTTGTTTAAGACTAGGTTAAAAAGCTTAATATAAGCTGGCATCATCATGCAAGAGGAAGTTTTAATGTACTCATTTTATATTTATCAAGCTCACAAGCTTTGTAATTATTAAGGTAATTAGTATATGAGGTAATTTCTGCCTCTGCAATGCGGCAATTTAGTGCCAGTATATAACAGATTGTGAACGTGATACACTTTATCATTTACTAAGACCATCACTATGGCTAATAGCATACAGGATCAGTTCAAGGAAGAGCTATTTAGAATATATGAGAAATTCCCCAAGTACCTTATACCTAAAGAAGAGTACTATCTTACCATAGACAAGCTCAAGAACGTCAGCAAGTCTATCAGCACGAAGAGCCGACATGAGTACTACCTACTCGCCAAATATGAAGTCCTCCAGTGCGGCGATGTTGAGAAATTAGTAAAGAAACGCCAGACACCATACCTATGGTAGATTGTGGTAGAGGCGACCCAAGAAACATACTGGGTGTTATAGTGGACAGGAATGACTTTGATCAGTACACTATTGCTGCAAAGAGTGGTATCCTGTACATATTCAAGAAATCAATTTGACATTTGCCCACAAAGACTTCTCACAGACTCTCTATGTTAACAAAGATGAACGCATATCACTCCGTGAATCAGTTACTCAATCTTCAATTTGTGGTGGACAGGGGTTTCTTAAATGTGGATGTTGTGGTCGCAATAAATGTCGTACAAATCGA
>JAVCKZ010061130.1:0-15414 GCA_034780755.1 Lepetodrilus elevatus
AGTGTAACAAATATATAGAACTCCTAAGTGTAACAAATATATAGAACTCCTAAGTGTAACAAATATATAGAACTCCTAAGTGTAACAAATATATAGAACTCCTGACTAAGTGTAACAAATATAGAACTCTTTAAAAGAAAGTGACGCCTCTCTTTTTTAAACTGTCTTTATAAAATTATTAGTGCTTGCATCGCAAATAGACTCAAGCAATATTTTAAAACTTTACCGTATTCTCGAAACTGTTTAGCTAAGAACTTCTTAGTGAGAAAAGATTTCTTCAAAAATTAACATAAGCAGAAAACGAGTTAGGCAAATTCTTAGTACTTACGAACTTCTTAGGACTTACGAAGTTTCGAGAATACTGGCCCTGGTCTCCTTCTACTAACAGATTTTAACAATTCTAACTTCAAATGCTTCATCTTGTACATGTATAATCAAAAACATCACATATTTTCCTATTCAAAGAGGATGTAGGCATGCAGGGTGATCCGCTGTCTCCTTCCTTTTTTATTCTCGTTTTAGAAATACTAGGCATCAGATCCAATTATGACATCAAGCGAATATATATCTTAACAATAAACCTACTCTTAATGTTGATCGGGCTGACGTGTGGGTAATTAATACCGAAAAGAAAATTAAAAGTATCAATAGAGAAATAGAAATCTTATATATTACACTAAATTGTCAAATTTACTGTAGTTAAAACTCTGGCATTATCAACACTAGTTCATATGTTCCCTTCTCTTCCTAGCTATCCAAATAAATGTATTGAAGATTAAATAAGCTTTGTTTTATATATATTTATATGGAACGACAAGCCAGATTAGATCAAATGCTCAAACATATGGCACGTGCAATGATTCCCCACTTCAACGTCATGGACGTTATCATCCAAGGTGCTAGACTGTTATCATAGCAGTGAGCAGTCTTAGTGTTACTACCTGTTTCGTAAACTGTCGCTTTTAACCAAGCTACCATTCAAGGTGCTAGACTGTTACCATAAATCAGTAAACAGTCCTAGTTAACAAGTCAGCTGGTCATGGTAACTTAACGACAAGTGTATACTGATATATCGTCACAAAGGCGACAGGAAATTAAATATTTTAAAATGGCCAGATCATCATGTGAGAGAAAACAACCTACCTAATAATATAATGCTAACCGTGCTTTGTTCTAAATACATGTACTGTATAGCTCTTTTTATTCCCGCAGATCACCATTTTATTCCGAATACGGGATTATCGGACATTTGTGAGTGAATTCGCTTGGCCATGTCAATATTTTTTTAATTTGTGTTTATGAGTAGCTTTCTAGATTCTTTCACTTGTCAGTTTAGGATAGGTGACAACCCGCCCATCCGTAGGGCTGAACGTCGAAGTAAGGCCGCGAGCACCGGTTGGTACTGACAAACCAAGGATGGTATCTGCATTGTCACTTCTATATTAGTAAAAGCATCTTGCTAGAGTAAATAATATATTTGTTGTGAAAATGTATGCATGTACATATACTTAGTATGTAAGAATCCCGTTGTTGATCCTTTACCTATGCAAATATGATCTTGCTACTTTAAGACGTTAGTATATGAAATATGGATTGTTTGCAGTTAAATATTGCATTACATTTTCCCATGGTCAACTTAAGCTGCCCATCAACGATCAATATGAATGACAATAATATTGATATATTATTAGTGACGAGATCTTTGTTGGTCACCAACAGCAAATACGCAAGTCAAATTTTTGCTTCAATATGACCCACTAACAGTCAATAATATTGTCAATTATCCAGTATTGACAATATTATTGGCATTATTAGTGCTCGTGTATGGGGCCGCTTTACATACGATGGAGTGACCCCCCGCTATTGACCCTACTTTGACCTCATACAATACCTGGTATTAGCAACACAACGGTTTGGTTGTTCTTTGGAGAGTCATAGAACAGAATACTGTATAAGTCGCCGTGGGTCTATGTTAGATTAAAACTACGCAGATGTTGGATATTTATTATTATTTGACTGTGATGTTAAATCCACTTTTCAAAACACCATTGCTATTAGGCACCAATTCAACTGCAAGTACCAGCAATCAACCATTGCTAAACCTAACCTGATAACAAGATTTTCATTTATTTACGAAATGTTAATAATCCTAGGAATACAGTAACACATGACAAGTGAGAGAAGAATATATCGGGGTAAGAACCATTATTAGCAAGAGTTCCATATATATCATACATGTGTATTTTATATAATATTGTAAATGCGACACACAAAAGACTTTGCAGGTAATGTGATATGTCAAACAACAGCCAGAAGCTTATCTGTTCCCTGTGCAGTGCCATGCAGCGTCACTTTGCATGTTGTATGTTATTAATTTGGCATGCAACAGCTGAAATGTGTTAACATTTAGCACAGCTAATTAATTACAGTTTACACGAAACACATTACAAATGAGACCTTGTAAAAGTAACATAAAGTATTTTCCTAATGTTCCTTTCTTTCTTTACGTTGTACAGGGCAAAATATATAAATTATATATAAATATAAATGATTTGTGTCAGCATACAAATTGGTTGTATACCGCATATCTTGCGTACCATTCTGGCATGCATTCTGTTTTATCATTATTCTCATATGAATAGTCGTGTACTGTATATAATTATGTATCCGTAATTAACAATTAAGCAAGATCATATTTTGGTGAATGTTATTCAAGCTTTTCAGTAGCAACTTTCCGCCACAAGAATAATGATACTATCAATCCAGCTATTTATTCTCACCCTCTGAGACTATCCATACTGTTTTATGTGACGAGGACGGTTCCGAATCTGTTTCGAAAAGCCTCGCGCGAATCCTGGGTCTTTCCCCGGTGTTAAATCGAGGCCTCGTTATCATTTGCATCAATACAGGAAGTCGTCTGCACCATCTTACAGAGGTCACGTGATATCGACTGAAGAACGCTTCTGCTGATACTTCAGCGAGTGAGTCCACGTGATAGCAGAGCCTGAAGGAGTAAGAACAGATTTTGGTGAGTTCAGTTGTAAAACATGCATTTTTGACTTTTAAAGTTTATTTTGAATTAAATGTCGATTGGAGTTGGCGTGTGATGGTGCGACGCTTCTTGTGCTGCTTTCATCGATTTGTAACGTCAGTGTTGGAAAGTTAAAAACTTCAGGAATGCTTGAAGTGTTGGGATGCAATTAACACTTTGATAGCTTCAAGACCGGAGCACGGATGACTGTAACAGGGGGGGACAAAGAAGATTGTTTCTCCGGGGGGACCTCAAAATGAGCGTGTTATGCGACATATGTGTGTATTCTACTGAATCACAAATAAGCAATTTTAGGAAGGAAGTGTAATGTTTGTATTGGTTGTGTGGCTTGAGAATAGAACCCATACATGTAACTCACAAATCAAATTCACATACCACTGGATATGCATACCTTTGTGGTTTGTATCATCCATTATGATTTGGGAATCTCCATAATTTCATAAAGTGTCTTTGGACATTTAATATGAATCATAAAAGTTAGAAAACTCCAAGGCTTTATCAAATATGTTTCATATATCCGAGTCTTGTTTAGAATATAAATGTATATATTTATTTCTAAGACAGGAGGGTTAGACTATATTATGTATCACTCTTTATTATCCTAAAGTAATTTAAAGAGAAACATTAATTGATGATTTTATTGTGGTAAATAGGTACATGAAGTGAGGCACTATCTATCTATTGCTGTGTGATGACATGTCGACATTGTGATATCTAAAGAGTGGTGATATTACAAGAGTAAAACAGGCAATGATGGAATAATATTTCCCTGTCAATAATATTCCACGTACATTTGTATATGTTTTGCTAATATGGTAAGATAATATGGTAATCTATATTATCAAAGTATATTTAAAATGCGCATAGGCTTAATAAACATCCTTGTCCTATCACCTTATCCTATTTCACGTTCGTACGAAAATGGTAGGACATATGGATGGCTATATTTTTTAGGTTATTTTGGTGGGTGGATGGATAGATGGAAGACTGGAAGGATGAATTGATGGATGGAAAGATGGAAGACTGGAAGGATGAATTGATGGATGGAAAGATGAAAGACTGGAAGGATGAATTGATGGATGGAAAGATGGAAGACTGGAAGGATGAATGAATGGATTCGTGTATAGACATAGTGTTGTCCATCGCATATCACGCATACCCTGCATGTTGCTAGATTATTTGTTGGTAATGCATCGTTTTAGCAATAACAATACATTAATTGTATCGCTGTACACAGTATCGTAAAATATACTGGCTACATCATGGGGTACTAGCAGCAATGCATATACAAACATATACAACTATACATCTACAATATTTACTTATCATTTCCAAATGTTATATATGTATTTATTGTTTAAGTATAACTATATATGATAGTGTTTGACTCCTATAATCCTCACAGTCATCTAGTGTAATTACTTATACATGAACCTCTTAGTAGTGATGTTCATTGTATAACCTGCAAACTTTGCACGAAACGTTGGCCAGTGGGCACAACAAAAATAATATCTGAAGTTCAAAAAGAAAAGTCGAGTTTAGAAACTTGTGTCGAGAATATGTACACAATTCGTTGGCATGTAACCAGTTGGGAGTGCAGGCTAGCCAACCCTATGTTACCGGCAAGAGAAGCCCCCATTTGAAGGGAGAGACGCTCATACAACGGTTTGTAGAGTACAAACAAATCGACTGCAAATTTGCGTAAAGCCTTCAGCTTGCCTCACACGGAATACGCTGTTGTTTGTGGATCGGGTCAATGTTGTCTTGTGTTCTTTCTCCTGCATGCCCACATCCCTCAATCTCAATACTAACTGTGGCCCCCCCCCCCCCCTCCCCGTCTTCTCCCCACAACCCCGCTCCCCCATCTACGTCGACGTCGTCTCACGCACAATTGTAAATGTACCAGTGATGTCGCTTTTCTGAATTTGTCTCCTCTGACGGTTCAATGACCTGCGCCTGGTTTATTGTAATTATTATACGGTTGATATGTATTGTATTTACCATTTAATTGCATGTACTATTAATTAGCTCTGATGTTCATGTACATTATCGGAGTATCAGACACACTGTCGTAATAACAGGCGTACTATCAGAATATCAGACACATTGTATTACTAGCAGGAACATTATCAACATATCATGCACATTATTTTACTAGCAGGAACATTTATCAGCATATCAGACACATTATATTACTAGCAGGAACACTATTGCATATCACAATTGCAGACACACTATCGAAATACCAGACACACTATCACAATTATATCAGCCACATTATCGGAATATCAAACACACTATCGGAATATAATACACTATATGAATAGCAGACACACTATCTTACTATCAGCCACACTATCGAAATATCAGAAACACTGAGAATAGCATCCATACTATCGGAGTATCAGACACAGTATCGGTATATCAGGCATACTATCGGAATATAAGGCACACTATCAACATAGGAAATACACTATCAGAATAGCAGAGGGACTATCGACAATCATTAAATATTGACTGTGGATGCTCTTCCATTTCCAGCCACTAGTTGTATTACCTTGTTGTCGTCCATTGTGTATTACACTTTGATCATTTTTTAATTCATCTTAAAATTCTCCTACTTAATGACTGATTCTAAAATAATATTCTACAATTTAAACAACAACAAAAATGGGTGGAACTAGAACATTACTACAGGAACCCTGAATACAAGTAAGGACATGTTCCAAGGAAAGATTGCAGCGCTACGAGAGTCGTAAGCCCTATACCGAGTATACGCTAACATTGAGTTACGACTCTCGTAGCGCTACGATAGCTATATTTGAACGAGAACCAGGATGTCGTTTCTCGAAGCTCTCAGAATATGTCTTCATCCAGGCCAATATATATTACAAACATGAACATGGCAATTCGGCATATGGATTTGTTAAGATGGTTTTCGTGTACGTATGACACTATCAAAGAATACACTGAGATTTCAAGACACTGCTTTTCTTGCTGCTAAAAATAGAACTATAAGGATGGATAGTCTAGACAAGCAATACGAGGGGATATGCTTGTTTCTTACACCCACTATTCAGGAGACCATAATGCTCTCGCAGATGTCAGGTCCCCATGTACCGGTATACAACTGCTATAAATGGTTTCGTCGTCGATATGAAGGCTTTGCGAAACGATGCCCATGATGTCGATGATACGTTTGTTGCATGCGTCATTATCGATTTACCTTGGGTGTGATAGTAACGTTCACTCGCGATGGTACTTATTATGTACTGTATTTTGGATCCAATATGCTGAAAATTGATTCAGAGTGGATTTAGTGAGAAATTAAGCTTTCTATGCTTTCTAGGGTGAATTTCGCTTTTAAATTATACCAGATACAATAGCTAGTCATGTGTCGAGAGTCGTGATCCCGAAATTAGGAAGCGTATTGAGTACGGTTTCATGCTCAAGCTCAAATCTTATATGGGCACTTGTGAACAAAACGTCGAGTTGAGTATGAAATCGTACTAAAATAAAACCTAATCTCGGAGCCTGGTAGAAATACTTGGTGTTGTCCACGACAGAACTCCAGTGAACATTTCTGTATTTTGATATGTCATATAAAGACGACTGTTAAGGTAGTGAATACACTAAGTTTGCACTGTAAATATAATATACCAAGGAGTTATTTGTTATCCCTCCAACTCCCCCCCCCCCCCCTTTTTTTTTTTTCATTCATTCAACAGTTGGACATCATCTCCAGGATAAAGTCTGTTTTATCTTAGATGCATGACTGGTCAAGTGGTAAGGACCGGCTGTATACCTAACCACGTCCCAACGGGCTTACATGCCAACTATGAACGTAATCAGATAGATCTTGGGCAAGACTAGCTATATTTAGATAGTTATCTGTGAACACGTCAACATCCCTTCTCCTAACGCTATAACGGATTTCAACAGTCACTTTCCCTAAAACACGTGATTCGGAATTTCTTAAATGTGTGAATTTCTCTCACGTGTGCGAGCTGGCCTCGATATCTACCTATACCTACTGTGAGTTGCGAGCTGGCCTCGATATCTACCTATACCTACTAGGTGAGTTGCGAGCTGGCCTCGATATCTACCTATACCTACTGTGAGTCAGTCCGCATGCAGTTAACGTACGGTTTCTTCTTTAGGGCAAATATTTAGCTTGTTATATGTATTCGGAGTCGTGTCTATACATAGAGATTGCATGTTAGCTGTCACATGTTAAAATGATATATTTACCTAAGGAACAGAGATGCAAGAGTTGAAACCTTGTGCAGAATTCTGTTTATTTAACGCGAATCAATATATGTGCGGTAAAATTTGTATTACGCAAGGGGGGAAATGGAAATAGAGGAGATGGAAGAGGGGGGACTAGTATGTAAAACATGTACCGGTAGATATAATGACCTGTGTTTCAAGGAGTTGTAATATAACCTTTCGTCAGCAAACTGCTAACGTCATCAGTGTCAATCAATGATATAGCCCTTATGTTATACATTTATTTGTATATATCTTCTTATGTTCTTAATGATTAGAACTTTCTCAATCAATTATTATAATTGCATGTTATAGATTAATAAATGTCAGTGCCTTGTTGATGAAGGTCTGGCCATTGTTATCGACTCCTCCATCTATCCCTGCCATGCAGTGCCTATTGGAATTAACTCTATCGCTTTAACCTGTCAGGCGTCTCCGCCGTGCTCACCACAGGAACAGTTTGAACACCTTCTGCCCGGTTAATGGTCCCGTCTACTGCAGCCATCTGCTTCCTATTGTAGATTCCAGCACAGTTCTGTCAGGCATAAAACTGGCCAGGAAGAGATCGGGACGATGACGAGATAAATGAAATCGACGCCAGGTTTTCCCAATTAATACATCATCGCCCGCCGCGACTGATACCGGGACACGTCAGCGAATTACGTCACGATGCTAATTACTTTGTCCGCTGCCTTCTAGTCGCGAATTAATTATGTCCAGTCACTTATTTATGACTGCATGTAGGCGGGGTTATCAGGTTTCGAATGCGAGCCGTTTTTAATTGTTGCTCTAAACTTGTGTGTAAATGGGATTCCTCGGTTATACCGTATTAACATGTAACTCGGAAATTCTAGACTTTCTATTTATGAGAGATACAGTTTATTAAACATATAGAATGTATTTAAGTGGGAATATTAATACATTATAATAAATATGAATTTTGTAAAGTTCATGACCATCATAAAGTCATCCCCCAGGCAAGGGTACAATTCAGAACTCCGCTTACTACATTACTACTACGAAGAAACTCGAGTTGGGTCACGTGGGCTAGGCAAGATGTCATCAAGTATGCTCATTGCGCTAATTGCACCTGTCAATGGATCAATTTGAATTTATTCACCTTCCCAACTCCCTGATTAGTATACGATATAACGTATGTGATAATAACGAATCGGATGCACAAGTACAATTAGCACTCCAAGCAAAGCATACTATAGACGAGGTGCATCAGAACTAAAGAGTACACCCACATTAAGCTATGAAGTATTGCAATACAGCTTTGACAGACAGACAGATAGACAGACTGACAGACTGACAGAAATATGTTATTAAGAGTGTCACATGGTAGGGATATATAAAATACACGAATTTATTAAACATTGTAAAATTCCTACCATCCAGCCACGAAACACTATACAATATTTACACATAAGAATAAAACACGCATGATTATAAGAATATTAAAAAAAAGTATGTATGCTAGTGTATATTTAACATCCAGAGTCAATGTCGTATTATAATGATACGCCTTTTGTTCCCAGGTTTTTGAATGCTTATTTGAAAGGTATACTAGTATCTGACTCTGTAGCTAGGTTGTCAAACGTCCGCATACACAGATCCAAGTTGATATCAGTGCGCCACTGGCTCAATAGCACTCATTATTGGAGTCTAGAAAAACAAGAACTCAATATTTACGCCGGATGGGTGTACAAACAGATTATAATTGTTTGCGCGCGTATAACACAGCGCTGATTAGAAGCGGTAACGATTATTATTACTAGGTCACACATATTACTGTCCGTCTTCAATGAGAAATATAACTTATGTTTGTCTGTTTACAGACTGGGTACTTTACGGCAACCTTCTTGCAAGTTACATGTAATTCAAATGTGTATGTACAAAGCTAGTTATTTTTTAATCGTTTCCTTGTTGGATAAGTAAAGTATGAAAACTGACGGAATGCAATTGGGTCTTAGTTTCTAGAACACATCTGGCTAACATAACTAGACACACTGCCTCACACAAACAAAAAACACTTGAACCCACGATGAATCATTCAATTTTGTAATTCAATATCACCAAGTCGTAAGTCGAGAACGTCTACTTCTTTTACATGTCTACAGTTATAGTGCAGTAGCTGCGATGTTCAAAGCGGATTTCGTGTGAGTGAATTAAGCGCCATTGGATAAGTTATTAACTGCGTATGCCATGATGTTTGCAACGACATTAATTTTAAGAGTTTTTACACTACGTGTATATAAAATTGCAGATTAGACCCCATGTGCGTATTTTCCATGCGTTTTTTGTCCATGGGGGTCGAATTTCAAGTTGTAATACCTTGAGGAATCCCTTAGGCATGTACATGTATACGCACTTGCATCATTGGTTGAAACCTATTTTACAATAATTATTTTAGGGTACTAGTATTATATATCAGCTGTATATTGCCCTGCCAAGAAAAGCACCGCCTGACGTTGTAATCCGTCGACCATATCAAGATGGCGGATCTGTAGACACACATGCTTGGGTTAATGCCCTATGTGACGTACTATTATTATTTGCGCCCAGATAATAATACAGTGCAGGCATTTGGTCTGAAACAAGATTAATTAGTTTATGTTTACATTTATTGTTACACCATTCTTTTGTCCTTCTAAGACTTACTTAGTACGTGCGGACACCTTTCTCTGTGTAATTATATGATTGAGGTTGGAGTCTGTGAGCTATAGGAACATGACACTAGATTTACATGTCTGCCGATACATTGGAAATCTCTTGAACACCGCACAGATAGGCTTATGATAGACTAGAACACTGCACAAATGGCGGTTACGAACGCTGAGTACAGCGACCTGATGCAAACGATATTACCAGCCCTGAGATTCATGCTCAACGACGATTTGTGAACACATCTTTGAACTGACCATAACGTACAAATGTTTTGTAATCTCGGAGAATGGAGAGAGAGAGAGAAAGAGAGAGAGATTAAAAGATAAATGTGATAGAGGAGAGAGAGGGATAGGGAGAGAGTCAGAGAGAGAGAGAGATTAAAAGAGAAATGTGATAGAGGAGAGAGATAGGGAGAGAGTCAAAATGAGAGAGAGAGAGAGATAGGGAGATAGAGATAGAGAGAGAGAGAGAGAGAGAGACAGCCATGCAGAGAGACAGGGAATATGTGGGTAATTGTTGATTAGAAAAAACTCCGTTAAAATGGGAGAGAGTAGAGAGACAGAGACATATACACAGAAGCTGTTTTGTCGGTGCTATGAGTCATCCAAAAAAATAATGGTATTGGATAATGGACATGCATGTTCATAAAAAGAACTATCTCGGTGCAAACCAGAAGCCGTGAAAGAAGGTGATTGGTATGATGGCGTGGACGAGGTACAGGAGTCTCCGTCTAAGTCACGTGGCCTATTTCACTCCCAGCGCCCCACTTCCTGTGTTCACGGGTCGTAAGATTACGATTTTTTAATAGCTTCAGCCGTCGAAACATTTTGTCTCCAAAATTGAAATGCCAGTTTCTGAAAATATATATGCAATTCTGAACACAAATTGCATATGCGAGTTCATGAATTATAATAACCAACATTTACTAAAGCAAATACATGTAGATGTTTGGTCGATAGCTTTGGATGATGTATTGACGTACTGACGTATTCCATGGCATTGAATAATTCCTTCTACATTAATTTAATTCAATTAATTAGTTACACTAACGTGGCATTATAATAAATCTATGTCTGCTTGACCTATGAGATAGCTTTTTATCAAAGTAGTACCAGATATGTTCTTCCGGGTTATAAAGTACACATTAATTAGTTCATTTCCAAATTAAATATCAATTAATTACTGTAGTTCCTTTCATTTGATCAAGTAGACCCTATCTTCCCTTTTATTGACCAACTCTGCAGATACTATAAACAAGTCAAGATGGGTTTCTCTATGTTATCTTCAATGATGGTTTAATGATAAGAAAGTATACGTTAATGTTTCAAGTTATAATTCTACATGGCGAACTCGTTGGTTTAATGGGATGACTAATGTATTAATGAATCCCAAATGCTTGGTAGTTTATGAGACAATGTTAGAGATATAACCAACAGAAGACGTTCATTTACACTGATACATGCTTAGATATGTCAAAAGAAAAAACATTTGGGTATAAATAAGAAAACGTATGAATGAATGACAACTGCTTAACGTAATGGTATTATAAATTGTGAAAATGTTGAAGTGTATGTATCTAATAAAACAATCAAGCCTTTATTACTAACCCTTATTAATAAAACCTTGATTGTTTTATCGCAAGGGAAGAAAATGTCTGTATATTGAACATATATTGCTAATTTCAAATAATAACACATTGGCTTACATAAAGCTATAAGCATCAATATTTCAGATTTTCGGAATACACGAAATGTCCATCTGGTAATACATAGGTGCATTGTTCATCAGAATACGTTATCAATATCTTCTTATATATATTTATTATAATAATATAGAAATCAATCTCTATGTTGGGCAGTAATCACAGGGTAGTGATGGTTCATGTACTCTGCCTTTCGATCTATCGGAAGTTAATGGGATGCATTTCAAGGCCACTCTAGTCACCGGTGCAAATGGATCGGTGACATCGGAGAAAGGGATATTTAAGTATACAGCATGTGTACTATGTAGTTTGCAGTAGCATCATATGTGTTCGTGTACTCGGTGAACACTTGCATTGATAGACTTGAACACCACACAGGTAAGCTTATGATAGACTTGAACACCGCACAGGTAGGATTATGATAGACTTGAACACCGCACAAATAGGCTTATAGTAGACTTGAAAACCGCACATGTAGGCTTATGATTTGAATAATTTCGTACGACATTTTTGAAAATGTGATGGCATTTGTGTTCTTGTTTCTGTTCCTTGTGCTACTTATGATAATGTCTGTATAGTTGTGTTGCAGTGAGAACACGTTTTATTCTGGTTGCCGTAAAACATGTTATTACAACTTTGATATATTCTTGTTACAACTGTACTTGCTACCATATATATATGCGTGCAACCATTAATATAGAAAGCGATAATGTGGTACACTAACAACGATGGTGATATTCATTATCCTACTACCAATGATGACGATGATGATGATGATGATGATGATGATGATGATTATGTTCACTACGACAATCAAGACAGCCCTAACCCCAGGGCCCGATTTCTCCAAAGGTTTTTTTGCCTGAGAAATCGGGCCTAGATCTAATAAATTGCAAGTCCGGGTCCGATTGACCCCACCAATTGTTTACGACGACGATTATGACTATGATGATGATGATGATATTGATGCTATTCATGAGGATATTTTCTTGTTGATGGTGATGATGTTGTTGATGATGTTGATGATGTTGATGATTTTGATGATGATGATGATGCTATTGATGCTATTGATGCTATTGATGAGGATGATTGTTCTTGTTGATGGTGATGATGATCTTGATGATGATGATGATGATGAAAATGACTGTGTTTAAGGTGCAGTAGGGACAGACCAGCTCAATGATGCGACCGTGGCTCCTCACTGTATTCCTGATGCTGATCGCTGTGGCCTACCTCGTCAGAGCTGAGGGTGATGCCGTAGCTGAATCATCAACATCTTCCACAGCCGAACCTCCGCCCACAACAGCTGGCATTGGCAGTAAGTAGTAGCCCGTGGCCAGTAAGCTGTAGTCAGTGGCCAGTAAGCTGTAGTCTGTGTCCAGTAAGCTGTAGTTAGTATCCAGTAAGCTGTAGTCAGTGTCCAGTAAGTTGTAGTCAGTGGCCAGTAAGCTGTAGTCTATGTCCAGTAAGCTGTAGTTAGTGGCCAGTAAGCTGTAGTCAGTGTCCAGTAAGCTGTAGTCAGTGGCCAGTAAGCTGTAGTCGGTGTCCAGTAAGTATTTAGTAATCCGAGTTCAGTAAGTAATAAACCTTGTTCAATAAGTAATAGGCAATGTCAATTAAGTATATTTGCTATTATCTAATAAGTACAAATCGGTGTAATCGTTTTTGTCCAGTTATTTATAGTGTTCGTAATAACAGCCAGTGAATCTTCAATAAGTGGAAGCCAGGTGTGCAATGTCATCATCCTATAGTATTTCATATCCTATAGTAGTTCATATCCTAAAACAATTACTTTTACTTCCTAGTATTGATATTATGTTGCATTGTATTTCCATTCTCTTCAGCGGTAGCAGTTCCAGAAACTACACCACAAGCGGTCCCTGAAACCACCCCCACTTCCAACGCTCCAACCTGTCTACATCTCTTCAGCTTATTGCTAGCCTCTGTCGTCATGGTTACATCACTCTGAAATCAACACTACATTACATCATTTCCTTCATGTTGAAACACTACACAATCTGTGATTGCTCATTAGAAGTCGAGAGTTGGAGGTACCCCGGAACTGTAATGACGTCATAGGATGACATTTCACCTTGTCGGAGACGTCACGTGATCTGCTCTGGCCAATCATTTTATTAACCTCCTCTTGGCTGATCAACTGATTATCACCACCATCATAATCATTACCAACATATTCGTTCAGTTACACAATTACAAGCATTCATTTTTGTGGAGATTTTCAGAAAGACTGTGTGAATCATGTGCCTTTCACAGTCAACTAAGTGACTTGCCATTCCGGTGTGGTATCGAATATGTCCTCCTATCAAATCTGTCCCCCTCCTATCAAATCTGTCCCGTTGAGTAAAATGTGCATAGTCAGAGCACAGCAAATTACATGCAGTTAATAAACAGCATTAGCATACCAATTTTCAGACTAATTGAAGTACAAAAGGGAGAATAATATAGAATAAATATTTATTTTACAGTCAAATCCCATGAGGCAAATACATCACTGCACTCTGATTGGTCCGAGGGACATATTTGATAGGAGGACAGATTTAATTCCACACCGGTCGTATTTTGTAAATGTTGATGTATGGTTACTGTGCATTCTCATAATTTATTTTCAATTTTCTCTACATATATGCAACTCTTTCACCGTATGTTGTCATTGTTCTAATACGTGTTCATAGACCTATATTTCACCAGCTGTGTCCTTATCATCATCCTCGAAACACAGGCTATTATGACCACACTTAGCCTCCGTGTTTCGAGGATGCTTTAACCCATGATAATGTGTTCAACTGTATAAAGGAGTATGTTTGTCTTTAAACTTTCGATCAATAATAAAATGTTAATGTCAAAAGTCTGTTTCTATTTTTATTTCCTCCAGTATGTATGCTTAACCTCACAATGGATTATTATGAACATCATATTAACGCAGAATTTCAACTCGAATATTGACGGCCTGAACTTGAAATAAGAAAGCTTATAGGAGATGGCGAAAACTAGTTTAATAAAAAATAATTAATTGTTAGTAGGAATTGCATGTAGTTCGTTTGTGACCATGTCTAAGCGTCTAAGGATTACTATCACCTATTATTAAGTAAGGGATGACGTGTTCGATGACGTACAAACTGCGAGCTTTTCGATTGAACAGAGTGTATCTGATGTGTTTTAACATGAGACTATGCAAAAGTAAACTAAAAGGCCGTTGATTAATTAAGCAGATCCAGCTCTGGGGTTTTGATGAGACATGAATGATGCTTCCACTTTGGAACATTTACATCGCCCATGGGATCTAATAGGAGCAGTACCGCATTTTTCATTTGAGTTTTATAAAGGACGCGATAGGTATAGATACTTTCGTAAGAGGTATAAATTATGTGGTTTTGCGACTCCTGTGCATCAGATGATGTGGAGGTTTCCTGCAGGACAAGCAACGTTCAGAGGTTATCTCATCGACAGTGTTGTGCCATGCACAGGAAACCTCGAAGAGACCTGCCAGTAGTGCAGATGTCCTGCGAGGATCCTGCACAAATCCTAACATTAAAGGATCTCCTCCCTCTCTCTCTCTCTCTCTCTCTCTCTCTCGCTCTCTCTCTCTCTCTCGCTCTCTCTCTCTCTCTCGCTCTCTCTCTCTCTAACACACACACACACACACAAACACACACATACACAAACACACACGCGCGCGCGCACACCACATACACATACACAC
>JAVCKZ010061141.1:0-15407 GCA_034780755.1 Lepetodrilus elevatus
CAAATACTTTTCCATAGGCCACAATGGTAGAGTTTGGATTGATGTAATCTTTAGGAAGGAAAGCACAATACCTGACCTCACATGAAGTAACAGTTCATCATCTGCAGAAGTGTGGAAAACCACAAATAAATACAAGATCCACCGGCGTGTGTTTTCTAAACATTCACAGGAAGTGGGTCACCCTGGTTTCGCATATATTTGTCAACTCTGAATTTCACAGATAGATGGCTCGGATCAATGGATCAAGTTTTAATTATTTCTTATAAACCTGGAATGATTTTAGAAAACCAGACAAATTATCCACATAAAATTATGTGTTTTCAACATTTCAACCAATAACTGGCTTGCAAATGTATATATCCATGGCTCAATCTTATACGTTCGACTGGAGTGACGACTAGTTTCAGTGCATTGGTAGAGTATTACCTATATCTACTACCACCACAACCACCACAACCACAACATACAACAACACACCTGTCTGACCATTCTGGCATTGTAAACATAATTGCACTATTATCAATGTAGTCGATGCAGATAGTCCATAAGTTACATAGTAACCAATGTAAGAGTCGACGGTCCATAATAGTGGATGTAGACAGTCCTTAACTTGTCATAAACGTAGTCCTTAACTTGTCATAAATGTAGTCCTTAACTTGTCATAAATGTAGTCAGTCGTTAACTTGTCATAACTGTAGACAGTCCATAGATACAACCACAGTACATGTGGACAATTCATAGCTCGCATCTAAATGTCGACAGTCCATCACTAATATAAAGATGCCCATTACTCACTACTACAGTAATCTAGTTAGACAGGTCATCACTTGTATGTGTACTTTTATTCTTTCAAGCGTGGTCAAGACATATTGTTCAGGTATGAATTAATTTACAGCCATAGTTTACAAGTGTGATGGAATGCGCGCGTGTATAAACCTAATTATTAGATTTTCTATCGTCGCCTTGCTGCTACTGAAGAGAGAACTTTATAAGATTCACGCCTGAATTAATACTAATAGGAATTAGGCGAAATTCTACAGAATCTTTGAAGTTCCGAACGATTCAGTATGATATTGACTATGCCGAACAGGGGAAGTATGTTATTATTATTTGTATGTTCCGCATGTTCCGCTAATAATTTATCTTATGGTTGCTATTTTCATTTTGGCTTTGTGTACTGTCCTCTGATAAAGCTGTGGAAATGTATTAAGTACGAACAAGGCACCCAGCGTACACGCGAACATTTGCTTCTTCTCTATACATGAATCTCAAGTGGAAAGAAAGAAAGAAATATGAACGCCCATTTTTTTTGGCAGGGAAAACGAAGGGTATACCTGTATGTATAGGTACTGGCGGGATCGCGGCTTTGTTCATACTCGTGTGTTTCTCCTCCTCATTGACACCAAACCACCTGTCCCAGGAGATAGCCTACTATGGATGTCATCATACTGGTACAAATGAATACTCAATACATGCACATTGTCATTTAAAGTAGTCCTTTATCAGTGCCACAAGATTAAGTGAATCTAGGCGAGCATCCAATTTCTACTATGTAACCTACTATCACGGACCATAAGTTTTATTCAACTGTATTTACAACTCTGCGTTATATCTTCCATGGTAGATCGTGGCAACTTTGCCCCATGTGGATAGTATAGCGTCGTCCTAATTTCTGACAAAAGACTGCATAAGAAATAATATAACTAGCATGAAGTGGATCGTGCGAAACATTATCATTGTTTGGAATCTGCATGTGTATTAATATTTTAAATACCATACTAGTATATGAATATGTATTGCAGTTTATGTACTGGGTAGTTGATCTAATGTGCTTACCGTTAAAGTTAAATAGGTTATTTTAAATACCATTAGAAGTATTACAAAGGATAAAACGTATTAATGCTGTCAGTTAGCTTGTAATATACCGTTCATGAATATTTTAAATATGCATACAATGTGCGAGAGACAGCGATAGCGGAAGACAGACACACAGACAGAAAGAGATAACTATATTCACTAAATTGCAATAATAATATTTAGTTCAGAAACGTAACACTCTTTGACTGAGGCTTCATGTGTGTGTATTTGTTTCTATTTACTGTGATGTAAGAACCAGAGAGAATCGCTAGACAGTTTGTCTTTATGGGTTCCAACAGTCGGCTACTCAGTAGTTATCTGTAATGTATATTTGTTATCTATCAGTCAATATTACTTTTGTTGTGCAGCAGTATTCAGTTAATCCCAGATACTAGTATTACATATTAACCGCGACAGGACAATTATAACCACAGATTACAAATTGTGCATACTTTCTATCAGAACAGAACAACATGTCATTCTTAAATAGTCGCATATACGTTAGATAGAGAAATACCGCCAATCACAGAAAGATTCATACGTAACTTATATTCTTTGATATCCTGAATATATTTTATGTTGATATTTGCTACTATACTACGACTTTCTACTTCTACTTCTACTATTACTATTTCTACTACTGCTACTACACTACTACTACTACTACAAACTAATACTGCTACCACGAATACTGCTGCCTCTACTACTACTACTACATTACTACTACTACACTACTACTACTACACTACTATACCTACTACTACTACAAAACTAATACTGCTACTACGAATACTGTTGCCTCTACTACTACTACTACATTACTACTACTACATTACTACTACTAGACTACTACTACTACACTACTATACCTACTACTACTACAAAACTAATACTGCTACTACGAATACTGCTGCCTCCACTACTACTACATTACTACTACTACAGTACTACTACTACACTACTACACTACTATACCTACTACTACTACTACTCAACTAATACTGCTACTACGAATACTGCTGCCTCTACTACGCTATTACTACTATCATTATAAAGCTTGTAATTTAAAAGCAAATATTTTCTTTCCGGCATTTTAAAATATGAATATAATTTGAGAAAGAACAACAAATAAATGTTATTTCTTTCTTTATAATGTCCAGTGTTTCGTAGGACGACATTTATTTGTTGTTCTTTCTCAAATTATATTCATATTTTAAAATGTCATTATAATAAATGTAATGCTGTATGCATGTTATAATTATGTTCACTGTGTTACGAGAATAAAACTTATGTCTATCTGGAATATGGTTTGTAATTCGCCCAAGTGGAAATCATTATTCACGACTGTAAATGCCGGAAAGAAAATATTTGCTTTTAAATTACAAGCTTTATAATGATAGTAGTAATGGTCCAGTAGTAATAGCGTAGTAGAGGCAGCAGTATTCGTAGTAGCAGTATTAGTTGAGTAGTAGTAGTAGGTATAGTAGTGTAGTAGTAGTAGTAGTAGTAGTGTAGTAGTAGTACTGTAGTAGTAGTGGAGGCAGCAGTATTCGTAGTAGCAGTATTAGTTTTGTAGTAGTAGTAGGTATATTAGTGTAGTAGTAGTAATGTAGTAGTAGTAGTAGAGGCAGCAGTATTCGTAGTAGCAGTATTAGTTTTGTAGTAGTAGTAGGTATAGTAGTGTAGTAGTAGTAGTGTAGTAGTACAGCATTCACCAATGTTAAATATGAGACATGCGCACAGCGCATACCTGGTGTCATTGCTGCGCAATATAAATGCATACATTATTATTAATAGTAGTATTCATATTAGTATTCATATTAGTATTCATATTAGTATTTTTTTATTTTGCAGAAACTTGACTTATGCAATTGATACACTGCACTTAAGTCATTGAAATTAAATTTACAAGTACATGTACCGGTATATGAATTTAAACAAAATGTATTTTGCTAGTATTTTGTCGAAAAGTAGGCCTATTCAATAATGGACAGACTAATAACAAATTTGAATTCGTAACATATACTAAGTTTAGATAATATCTATACAATATATGACAATTGGCAATCTGTGGTTGGTGGTTCTAACACGTGTTAACAATGTACGGAGCTAATGTGGTAGGCTCATCTAGTATGGCTCTAGGACATTTGTATTTTTAAATAATCTGGCACTGGTTGTTGACACTGTGGTACTAATCCATGCTACATTGTAAGAACAGATCGCGAATTGTGCATAATTTAATTTCTGTCATGATGCAGGCATGACAATCAAACCCAGAATTCGATCCTAAACTGCGCTTTCTATGGGAAACATTTCAATCTTCCGTGGATATGTTAAGTTTAAATTTACCGTTGAGTCACAGCGTTTCGTCAAGGAGTTGGTCGTGCTCGATGGTATTACTGTATTTTGAACCCAGGTCAAAAACACTTTATGACACAGCATCCTTTGCGGTAACCCCATTTAATAAAAAAAAAACTCTGGACGGAATAAACACATATTTGTGTGACAAATACCATTCTTGAAAAAAAGGTCGTCTTTCACGAATAAAAATACAAAACGAAATAGGATACAAGCGTCACAGTTTATTCTTAAATTAATAAATATCATGGATGAGAAATGTCGTATAGCATGTAGCAGTCATGTATAAAATGCGAATACAATTCATTTTAATGACAGAAAATGACAAGTAAATTATGAATCACGATTTTGTCAAAGGTTTTGTGTTATGCCAAAGGATGTTGTTTTTTTACTCGGATTCATGAAAAACTATTGATATATTGTTGCGTCACGTTCAGGTTCGTAGTTCGTAGTTCGTAGACACTTTGTTCCGTTCTCGGCCCTCCGGCTTGATGTTTAGGTTCCACACTGCACCTGTCCTAGAAAATAATGTGAATACCATAGATTAAAAAATATACATACATTTCTACGTAAGTGAGATTTTCCTTTTCATTCAATATATTTAAAGTCCAGAAATTCATCACGTCATTTCCCGAATACTAGTAGTTTAGATTATCGTGCACTCTTCGACGACCTGCGGCGTATGCGCAATGCCAGTGCAAGAGAGGACGTCATCGGTCTCTCGAGTATCATTTGTACCGTTAAAGGTCGCACCGTCAGTGTCAAGCCTGGAGTTCAACAGGTTACAACCATTTAGTACCTGTCAACCTGCAATCTCATCCAGTGCTTCTACGTCACAACCCGTCCCACCCCAGTCGGGTGGGAGGGTTTGTTGTCCCCTACCCGGGGGTGGCGGTTGGCAGGGTGACACGAGGTCAAACATCACAAAGGTGAGGGCTCTCCGCGGGTGCTTCCCCTACTCGTATCACCGGGCAGATCCCGCTCCTGGGGTGAGGAAAGTCCGGGTACAATATGCATCCCACCCTCCACTGGCCGCGACGACTGACGAGAGATGTCCTCGTAGAGATAAGGGGTAAAAGGCATCAATGACATTATTGTAGAAGGATGCGCCATGGCGCGATAAGTATCGTGCAATATCCGCTTAGAGCCAGACACAATGTGTCGTCTCTGGTTAGCATTATGCTATATGTAATTAGAAGGCTTCTTACCTCTGGATGGCATCCTCGATAGTGCAGGGTGTTTTTGTTAACTTTGTTTGCTGTATAATGAAATTATAACTTGACGATAACATATCATTAGATAGACTGCCTTGAATAGAATATACACGGTCTTACACGCAAATAAATAACATTTATCAAATCTCCCAGGGATTCGGTGTAGCTGTATAATTTAGTGGATAAGAATGGCTGTGCATAATACAGATGTGTCTGAGGGGGAACTATGCAGACTTCTAACGTGTTCCTGCGACAATGTATGGGTCTGTGTGGGTTGTGTATAATACTCGACAGTTGTGACAAATCTATCGACTGTTCACTGAATAGCTAGTACAATAAGGTAATTACCAAAACGAAAATTACGATTAAAAACATAACTATGTAAATTTCTTCTAAATTAGTCAAAGGTCGATGTCATGTCTGTCAGGTTCAAAGTATTATCTGATTAAATTGATCTGTAATCAATTCCAATATCTTAATTGCTAATTGCAAAACGCATTCAACACAGAAAACCCGGTGGCTTAACTGCAGCGAGCAGTACAGTGGTGAATATGAGTTGATCTACTTTAACCTTTAATAATAATGACATAGGGACTCAAAGAAGCCACCTATTGTGAAGGAGTCAAGCATGCCACCCACCCTCATCAGAACAATAGCAGGACAACGTCATTAAGATGTTTTCCAGATTGGTAATTCCTTTATTTTGTTATATGGGGTTATGTGGGCTTCACGACATTACGTTCATAACACAAGTACTGTGTCAAATTAATTATATAATGCATCGCACAGGGCCCACAGTGTTGTATATGTCTGGCAATAATAATAATATATCACACAATACTTGCATTACATCAGACAGTAATTGTAATGTATGTACACACATCGTACTTTATCCGATATGGTAAAATGCCTGTAGAACACCCTCAAATCAACAGTCAAAGTGAAATAATTTGGATATATAGTTTGTAATTTTACAGTACATTTATATTTAGTTCACCCATGTGTGCATTATGTTGTGCTACCTAAGCCTATACAGGCCTAGATACAAACAATTTGGAAATGTATGCATTCAAAATCTCAACACTCGGAACAAAATCACTCTCTACATTTCCTCAAACGCCAACTACTCCACTGTGGTTTAAGAAGTAGATTTGCAAAGTGCGCCCAATATAGCAATTAACAGTTTACTTTGTATCAAAAGACACCGACATATGATTGGCCGTAACCAATATCATTAGGCCTGCATTAGGATGCCGTTTACCTCCTTTGTGAGGACCTTTAAAGGCCTCTTTCTGTATAAAAAGTGCCAGTTAAGGTTTTCTGGATTAATAAATACAAAGACCAAGCGCGTTTCCATTATTGATTCGGTGGTTTCCGCCAGTACGAATATTGAACTTGTTCAGTCGGCCGTCTTAAGAGAGCAGATATAAGCTCCAACACAAATGTTTGATGTTTAATATAAAATCCAATCCTCAGCCGTATTTCACATTAAGTGTTATGGTTGTTCACTGAGTCAATTAGCAGCAGTTTTATGTGTGGATTATCATTGGTTTCAGCAGGGGCGGACACATGCTGGAGACATGGCGCTTAGCCTCTTCTGTGTGTCGCTTGTATACAGTCTTCGTCATATCTGCTTGTATACGGTCACCTCGTCATATCTGCTGTAGATTCCTGAAATATCACAACGATGAGCTTCACGCCAAGATGTCACGGCGTGTATGAACCACCATGTATCTGTGTTGTTCTATTTTATGAGCCACCCTGTATCTGTGTTGTTCTATTTTATGAGCCACCCTAGGCCTGTATCTGTGTTGTTCTATTTTATGAGCCACCCTGTATCTGTGTTCTATTTTATTAGCCATCCTGTATCTGTGTTATTCTATGAGCCACCCTGTACCTGTGTTATTCTATGAGCCATCCTGTATATGTGTTATTCTACGAGCCACCCTATATCTGTGTTATTCGATTAGCCACCCTGTATCTGTGTTATTCTACAAGGATCCCTATATCTGTGTTATTCTAGGAGCCACCTTATTCTATGAGCCATCCTGTATCTGTGTTATTCTATGAACCAAACTGTATCTGTGTTATTCTACGAACCACCCTTCATATGTGTTATAAACCACCCAGCCTCCCGTGTTAGCAGACAGTCTGTGCTTGAACAACCGTCACCTCCCACGTTCACGAGCCACCTGCTTCTCTGACTGGGTGAGGACATTTTACATCACACACATATCTTGTGGTTATTAGTATATGATATTAGTGGAAAGATCTAGTGTCTTAAATGTAAAACTACTTGGCCTGTAACTGCACCACATTGTTAACATTGATGTTAAATGGTGATTTCAAAAAAAAATATTCGGGAAAAAAACCTTCATTTGTGTTGCTGAGTACATAGTTTAATGAGCCTGTCTGTTTCATTGCATATATAGTATATATACATGTATATAGTTTCTACAACCAAGCAGAACGTCAAACACGTATCGTCATGGATTCGCCTTTATAAACTCCATTGTATGAGATGAATTGGAAAATACTTTCTAAAAATATGTTTCCCGTAAAATTGAACAATGTAAATTGAAAGTAGATAAAAGTTACTTTAATCATAGTATCGCAGTTCACAGGACCAAGACGCTTTTCTTATCCTATGTTCTTGGTTCATCCTAACTTGAGCAAACCACTATGGCAGCCATCATTGACGACGTTAATCCTAGCATGGACGAGGTAGGGCTGTGTGACTGCATACACTCTCTGTTTTCTATCTGGGGAATCTATGGAGAGTAATCTGTATTGTAAACTTACAATATCATGAGAATGGCGTTCAAATAATATTGAAAACCCAGAGCAATAACCCATCAAAATGCTCCCAATAATATTCATTTTATTGGGTTCATATTGTACATTTCCTCCAAATGGAATCATTATTTTCAGTTAGCTGCGGCGGCGGTAAATTGTACACAATAGCGTGGACTCGCGGAACCCCTTCACAATGGAAACTTTACATCCATCAACATAATAACAAATTAATTTTCCTGAAAGATTTTTCAAGCAAATAGTAACTGCAAATTGGTCATAACATGGATCATTTCTTTCAGTCATACAAGTTTTACCCGTATGATCGGTTCTGTAAATGACTATTCAAGATTGATATTGACGAAATTAAATACTTAGCGATTATGATGGCATTACGGAGACAGGTTTATCTCAACATAAATGACCAACATTTTATGACCTCACATGGAACATTGTTACTACGAGGGGAGTCAGGTATGATTAAGCTAAAATACACTGCAACTTTCAACCCCAATAACACGAGTACACACAGTTACCCCCTACGGGTCTATCTCTGTATAGCTCTGTCTATTTGCTTCATGTGTATAGCTTATCTCTATCTGTGATCGGTCCACAAGTCAAACCTCCGTTCACCCTCCCCTAGAACATCATGACGTTCCGCTCCCATCCTACCTCGTCATGCGTGACCCCAGATAGGACGTGTTCCTTTAACCTTAACAAAATAATACATTTATACAAATTCGGCGTTCTTTAGGGAACTGCCTTTGGAGATTAACGTGGTGAGACCAGGTACAGACGGCGCCATGGGGACGAAACTTACAGGGTTCGAACCCATGACAAATTGAACAGTATTAAAAGCATATTTGGGTTCACCCTTCTTACAGACAGACACTTTGTAAGCCGACGCTCAGGTATCACAAGAGTACCTCCTTCGACCACCGAATATAGGCGCTCAGATGTAGAAAATGGGTTTTCAATGAGGTGCGGTGAAGTTTAATCGTATCATTATGATTTGACTTCTTATCAACATACTCCTCCTTTTGTTAGCAGCGTACTTGCGCACCCTGGCGACCCTGGCGACCCTGGCGATCTATTACATATAGCTTCACAACACATTAACCTCAAGTAGATAGACTAGATCGCATCATGGTCGAGGAGATATGATTAGTAGAATCAGATCTTTATATCACATCGTCACCAATTAGTCCGGGGACATCAACCTTGCCACTGCAACTCTAATACTGGTAGGCATCTGTCAATATTAAAATGAAATACACTAAACATGAAGGAGGAAGATCTAGAGGTTGTATACCTTGTAGTGACAAATATAAAGATCTTATGATACTGTGATGCGGATGCCATTTCCTCTGTATGTACGACGTCAACTAGAACAATAGTGTATCAACTAAATAAAATAAGGACCGATATTTATGGCGGAAGCTTGGTTGCTACAAGTTGTCTACATAAGCACTCTCGGCGTTCTGCTCAGTTCAGCATTGTAGATACTAGTATTCCATAATAGTCTTATAATTTGTATCGCTATCTTCAGCTCTGTTTTTGGTCATGTATATGCATGAAGCTTATTTACGTGTCTTCCATTGAAATAAACTGACGTACGTTTACTACTATATTTACATTATCTTTTTTTTGTCACAACTTTAACGTGAAGTCAAAAGTTGTGTTTACAATAAATAATCTCATGAACCGACTAGTATCCGATATATTTCCATACATTCAGAACTTGCATGACATATGTTCTCAGTCCCAATATGGTTATTTGTTTTAGGCACGTGTAAAACATGTGAGGCACTTTTGAATAGTGGTCAAATATGAATTGCTGTGGACGAATCAATGGCGCCATGGGTCAGAGGTCATAGTCTTCATGGTTGTTTTATGTTTGGTTTACAAACATCAGAGAAACACACAACAGCTACAAGCTAGCGACGAGGGCCTTGTGATCATGCCGAAATGATGCCATAAGCTTTTGCCTGATTGGTCACTGTTATAGATCAGTGGGAGAGAAGAGTTTCGGGAAAGCAGTGACCTGAATGTAAAGACTCGGTGACATGGGGCGGGGACGTAACGCCATTGTGGTACGTGGAAGAAGTACCAGGCCTGAAATTGAAATGTCCTGCTTAATAGCAACGGTTGTCCGAATCAGACAGTTTACGAGATAACGTTAGTCCTATTTGAAAATACATCTGCTTTTAATCTTAAGCACTATACACAATTGTTTGACATGTGCATCGATACAAAAAATATGTTTGTACATAGTGATACTATTGGATACTTCTACATGGATTCATTTCAGAGCCAATTAAATCATGCCTGATGTATCCACTGTACATATTTTTCACATATTATTTACCAATGTGTATAATTAGGTATGTCATTTAGTTATACAGTTTGTATTTGATAGGGAGCGGGTTCGTAAGCTGGATTGTTTTTTACTCAATCCTCTAATATTTGTTGTTCAGTAGACAATACAATTCCTGTTTAAACTAAAATCTATCCACTGTCCATCATCCGATCTCATCAGCGCAGCGTGTTACGTCCAGTGGCGATCATGACCTCAGCCGGATTACAAATACGGTATATTTTCTTAATTAGGATGCAATGATGCGTTTGGAAAACCGGTGTTTCTCTGCACGACTCGTAAAACCGTGGTTCGGCTGAAGGGAGAAATGTTCATAAATCAAACAGAACAGAGGAGAAGAGAACACACGTGGACGTCTATACAGTAGTTAAATGGGCATTAGTTGAAATCACGCGGGGCAGTAGTTATGAATCAAACAGTCTACCTCTGTGTAATGATTCCAACTAATAGTGTAACACCAGTCCGCCGCTGTTCACGCTGCCGCTCCATTTATCAGGAAATCCGACTTGTGATAACGTAATGTTCATTTCAGTAGTCCTTCCCGGAGATAACATTCTGTCGGTCACAATGACCCCGTAATCACACGCTCATATACATATATAATTAATACGAGTTTGAGCTGCGTGTACACATTTTGAAAAGCGGTGCCCAATAACCAGCGGATAACGGTCTCAATAGAAGACTTGCCGTACGTTATCTAATGATCCGACTGAAATGAAAACCATTGTGTATTGACTTTTCATTATGAATTCTATGAGGTTGTGATAGATGTATCTTTGACGTTGAATCTGTACACTGGCTTTAATTATGTTTAGTTGTAAAGCAGTGTTTTCTGTATTCAGACATAGTATAATCATAAAACATGATCGTGGTGTTTCTTTTCTTTTATCAAAATGAATACAAATTATGCAGTTTCGTATTTAGTCAATGCTGTTGTATATGGGCTGGATTTTGTTCGTATCGATGTACGGCGTGTTTGGCAGTGGTAGTTTGACAGGTATAGAAAGCCGGTGTGTTTGTGTACTGTTCCCATTCCCCGTCACCACCGATATAAGAACGACTCGTATTGGACGGAATGAAAACACTCAATCTAAGGTGCCTCCACACGTTCCATACCTGCCTTAGCTAATCAAAGGATATATTGTTGATCTAAATCAGCAGGAATGAAAATCTCGACACTGCAATAAAACAAGGAAACACCGGTCTTGAAGTTAATTTGTTCCGTGGCATACATGCATTGTAGATCAATGAGCTATGTTTAAGTGAATATTAAATTAAATAATTTTGATTAATTTGTTGGAAATTGATATTATTCATGGGCCATGTACGCATGCGCACCTGAAACGGTGCTTACAATGTATGGCCTTGTGCCATGAAGTCACTTGGATCTTTAATAAGCATGTGTTAAATACCGGGTACACGGACATCTGTTAACGGTGATTTGCATATATTTAAAAACATGAGAAAGTAATAACTGTGAAAAGATGTGTGCAGTTACTGGCGAGATAGAGTGACGTCTCCACTACTCTGCATGGTATGGAGAGAGATATGATGAAATCAAACTCATATGTCAGGGTAAGTATACTAAAAACTACATTAAGATGGTATCTCCGTCACTCATGACCAACTAATAACTGTTTCTTCAATTAACGTGAAATGCTATGCTATTATGAACAAGCCCGTTGCGGTCGTATACACGTATTAACAGCATTATAATGTTGTTACCTAATTTCCAAGGAGTTTACGTTGAACTGATCTGAGTAAAGAAACACGGGTTAAATAGCATATGAAAACTGAAAATTATAGTCTTCCATTGAAAATTGTTGCTTCGTCCGCCCATACAAATGTGTACTTGGCAGCGAACAATGCGGACAGGTTTAACATACAGCCTAATAATAGGTTAAATGTTTGACTTATAAAATACAAAGGGTCGTTCTATTCTTTTATTATCAGGAATCACGGTACCTCCCGTACTTCAACGAGACTTCAAAGACGAGGGATTCTTATCAGTTGCATCACTGGCAATATTGGCAGGTGTAAGTTTCAGGGGAGTTAACAATTCAAACGGATTTAATTAATACAGCCACGCCTTAGGCTTGAGAGATATCGCCAGCCAGGGTCTACTAGAGTCTCCCTTCAGCTAATTATAGTTATGAACTCCACTTTTTCCTCTGCAAACAAGCTTGTATGGTCGTAAAAGCATGTTGAATTGCATGTGGCAAACTGAATTTGGTTTCATTTTGTTAACTTTTCTTGAAGTTGGTTCCATAAATTAAAAATTGAAAATAAAACATTCTTGATGAATAATTCATTCTTCGGCATGGGTAGGTTTAACTCGTACTGCATTGTTGTCATGTCAACCACTGAAGCGTGACCGTACACCTATGACCTCCTTGTGTAGTCACGTGGTCAGGTGGATGAAAATGGTGATGCCAATGCTCTCTGAGATCGTTGTCTTCCGGAAGTGACGTATAACTCATCAACTGTAAGCTATAAACTAAAACAGAAATGACAGAGGGTATACCTTTGCATAGCTGCAGAACTGTAGCTATAAGATGCCCCGTTTACTATTTTGCTATCTATTTTGGCACCCTATAGCTACAGTTCTGCAGCTAACCTTTGCATTGACAGTTCGATAGACATGTTTTAAAAAAAAAACAGATATAGATCTTTACGTTCATGTATCATGATCGCATAAAGTAGGAAATATAGATAGTTATAGACAAGTAATAAATCTGAATAAACATTGTTAGGGAAAGATAATTGTATTTCTTAAGTTGCAAATACTATTCGAGTTTAACTTGATGATATATTAGCCGACAAACGTTACAAAGCAATTCAAGACTTTACCAATCATCATGCATCTATCCATTCATCTAAAGGCATAGGGCCTACTATCACGGATTGTTGACCTATATAATGGACAAACAAAGTCCGATCTGAGACTACTTACGCTTGATGTGTCCACTCAAAAGTTGTTATTTACTTAGTCCCTATCCTATAAACAGCTTAAGACTTAAATCAGCCAAACACTAACTTTGAGACATATTTTGACTCAGCTTATTTTATTTGATTAATTTGAAGTTTTAGACATAGATTCGATAAAGTTTGACTAAGCCAAACACAGAAAAGTTGGTCAAAATAGGTTGATAATTAAGTTTGTTGTTGCGAATTAAAAAACTAAGCTGTTGTACTTGACAGTGTCGGTTCTTGTACATAGGTGCTGAGTATGTTATCATGTTGTACTTGAAAGTGACGGTTCTTGTAGAGAGGTGTTGAGTATGTTATCATGTTGTACTTGAAAGTGGCGGTTCTTGTAGAGAGGTGTTGAGTATGTTATCATGTTGTACTTGACGGTGGCGGTTCTTGTACAGAGGGGCTGAGTATGTTATCATGTTGGTATGCTTGGTACACTCGCACCTGTTTACCGGAGTGCTCCTGTACACGTGCACCTCCTACACTGACACCTTCACGTGTCGCCTGCAGAGCAACCTTCTTGATGTTTGTTCAGCAACCATGAACCTACCATAAACTGAACCAATCCAGATCCATTTTCGATCTTTTGCCGAATATTCATTACCTGGAATATAATCTGGTGGTGTAGATGAGGACCAGTCACAATGCGCCATTGACTGGGTCTGGTCGTCATTAGCTCTGTCTCTGTACAGCCTTCATTGATTGCGCTCAGAAATCCTTTGCGCAAACATTTCCGGAAATCAGCCCTGATCGTACTTTATCTGTAACTGTTTTTTAAACAAAGCATTCCATATCTTCTATAACTGGTGTTCATATTTCAGATTCCAAAGAAAGCTTCCACGCGCGCGCACAGATTTCTTTGGCTGCTAACACCACTGAACAGCAGCACAATGGCAGACAATGACGGACTTCCCTACAATCCTTCCAACACGTGCACACCGACAAATAAATAAATAAAAAAGACGAAGACATGTATAAATACATTGGGTTTATTTTAGCGCTGTGATTGGAAGATAACTTCTGATTTGTATGATAATTATTAATGTAATGGTTTAATACACAATCGCAAATAGGTACCGTTATAGAGAAGTGACAGGAAGCCGCGCTTCCGTCAAGCACCTGTCGTATTAATCCAGTAATGCTATTGCCAGACACTCAGGCCGTCTCACCGTGTGCACAGCAGAACATCACATCACAATGAATAATAAATACAGCGCATCCCATACGTGGCGGCTACATTGCCTTTGTTTTACACTGCTCGGTGTCCTCTCGTGGAACATCTTCGTAACTGTCTCCAATGTTGGACATCCACTTTACGTGTGCTTTGCTGTTATTATTGACAGGAAGGTGAACAAATAAATAATCTTCTACGTAAGTGTGGATTCATGCTATTTTGCATATATTCTTAGTAATAGTGTGAATGTATTATTTTAATTGTTGGAATGTATCTGTAAAATACTATTTCATTAGTTTTAATAACTTTGTTATCGTTATGTACAAGAGATAATAATAATTACATGTTAGATAGTATTGTTATTACACAGATTTATTTTAGTTTTAGTTTTATTCTCTAAATATATTATTCTCTTATGCTGTGTGTGTGCGTTGTAAATTAATCATTATATTATTTTACAGTTCTTCTGAAAGATGAATATTGACTAGCTGTACGTGTATGAATAATCAATGACAGTCCTCAACATCAGTTATTACGGATCAGTCATTGCTCTTATGTAAAGTATTATCGTTTAGTAGGTATGTTATTATTATTATTATTATTAGTAGTAGTAGTAGTAGTAGTAGTAGTAGTAGTAGTAGTAGTAGTAGTAGTAGTA
>JAVCKZ010061162.1:0-15395 GCA_034780755.1 Lepetodrilus elevatus
TGTGTGTGTGTGTGTGTGTGTGTGTGTGTGTGTGTGTGTGTGTGTGTGTGTGTGTGTGTGTGTGTGTGTATGTATGTTTTATTGTATTCGTGTATACAACTTTGACAAATAGTATACCACTGATCTGGATGCGTTTTTCTAAAAGGTAATTGTTAGGTATTTTTATGACTTACAGTGTGTTCAAAGTCAGTGAACATATTTAATACCTGTTTATTATTTAGAACAATGATGCGTAATTCTGGTCTATAAGGAGCTGCCCTTGACCTACATCGGTGAGTATTTTATCAGGATTCCTATCGTTCCTGCAGATGTAAGGACAAGGTGAGCCGTACAAGTGGTGAGAGACAGCAAGATGCTCCTCAGCGCGCTAGCAGCTGGTGGTAGCCTACAGGCGCCTGCTGGCAGACATCCCAGGGAAATAGGCCCGAGCTCTTAGCAAGAGTGTAGTATACAGCATAGTTAAGTGAGATCACTTACAGGACATGGAGATGCTGCTCGCCATCGAGTCCAATGACTCCACCTAGCCCGTGTCTGCTAACAGTAAGAGGCGCTATCTGTGCTGTATTGCCAATTCAATCATCCACTTGATATTTATTGTCACGTTCTCCAAATGGCTGACATTCGTTCTGAATACCAGACACATCTGAGAGAATAATTACTTGTACATTGTCCAGACCACGTGGTCATACATAGTGTTTGTCAGGAAGACGGAGTGGACACACGTGATGTGTCTGGAGACTAGTAGATCTAGGTATGCTTCTGCTATAACAAGAATATGCTTCGTCTGTGTCTGATCTGATATAGTATGTAGATAATTGCTTCCCTATCTTGTTATGTTCAAATATCTGCAGAGATCTTCTGTAAAACAAATATTGGACTCTTTTCTTAAGCATTGCACATGAAGGTAATGTCTATGACTTCCTGGCATCCGGATACTTGTCTGTAGCTAATCCAATGAGAATACTATCTCATACTACTCAAAGACAATTCTTATTCCGGGCAAAGCGTTCAAGAAAATAATGACAAGAACAAGATTTTAAAATGTATTTCTCGTCTATTATGTCGTTTATTTTCACATTATCATAACAAAAACAAGATTGATTTTCAACAAAACAGAAAAAAATATATATGTGTATATAAACCATTTGTCTATGGCTAGAACACACAGTACCCATAATGTCGTGTCCGTCTATGTACCCATAAGTGTCGTATCTGTCTATATACCCAAAGTGTCGTGTCTATGTACCCATTGTGTCGTGTCTGTCTATGTACCCATAGTGGCGTGTCTGTCTATATACCCAAAGTGTCGTGTCTATGTACCCATTGTGTCGTGTCTGTCAATGTATTCATACTGTCGTGTCAGTCTATGGACCAATAGCGTCGATCCTGTCAGTCTATGTACCGATATTGTCGTGTCTTTCTATGTACTCATAGCGTCGTGTCATTCCATGTACCCACTTGTGTCGTGTTTGTCTATGTACCCATAGTGTCGTGTCTATGTACCCATAGTGTCGTGTTTGTCTATGTACCCATAGTGTCGTGTGTATATATACCCATAGCGTCGTGTTTGTCTATGTACCCATAGCGTCGTGTCTATGTACCCATAGCGTCGTGTCTATGTACACAATAACAGCAGGTAGAGACGTCGACGTAGTCGTCACCATGACAACACATCCACGGCGTTACCGTCACGTGGCAACCCGCTACACACATGCACGCCGAACACGGTATGACAAGTGACGACGCACAGCGTCAACAAGAGTCAGCAAAACCTGAGAAATATGAGTGTAATTTTTCCACCAATGGCCCCAGTACTGAAAGGAGGGACTACTAGAGCCCCGTATAGGTGGGCCCAATAATAGGCCAGTCCCATATAGGTGGGCCCACGCCGTGTAGTACCATGGACACCCCACAAACACCTGTCCTGTAATGTTTAGTGAGTAACCTGCATCTGCTTCTTGTTGCAAGGCAATGTAGTATCATCAGTTGTAATACTCGAGGAAATGTTCCAGGAATGACAAATGCTATTAAATGTACAAAATAGAAATTGATCTGTGTGTATCAGCACATGGATGTCAGTCGAACAATAACTTGAGATGTGCGTATCCTGCGTGAGACCTGCGTGAGACCTCATGTTTGGCCTGGGTTAGCAAACAGGAAATGCCTGCTTGTAAATATTGTTGAAATGTTGACATGTTTTTACAAGATAGTTTATAATAGTACATTCAGACCATGAGGAAGTTTTATCTTCCTCTCAGAATCATGAGTTCATCGTCTCTGAGACCAGGAATGTCCTTTCTTGTAGGTTATATTGTGAGGTACTCCGGGAGCGGGGTGGGTGGGGTAGAATAGGACAGGGTGGATGTGGCGGCGAGGGGGTGGAATGGGCAGGGATTGTTGGGGTGGGGTGGTTGGGAAGATGCGAGGGAGAGTTAAGGGACTAAAGTTGATCACATAAACGAGTTGGCGTCCAATCCACAACACAGGAGTAGGGATACAGATGGCGTATGACGTGAGTAGTGATGGTTGCCCACTGTCTGGTGGTTGTCCACTGTCTGGTGGTTGCCCACTGTCTGGTGGTTGCCCACTGTCTGGTGGTTGTCCACTGTCTGGTGGTTGCCCACTGTCTGATCTGCTGCTCACTATTTTGTCTGATCTGCTGCTCACTGTTTGCTAGCTGCCCATCGTTAGCAACACTCAGTGCCAATGGGTCAAGTATCCAAACCCTCTACTTGCCGCCGGGTAGTTTGGGGAGAACGGTGAGTGGTGGTGGTGGAAATGGTTTTGCGATTGGAAGCGAGCCTCGTGGCCAGGCAATATCGGGGCAGCGCCTCTGCTAGAACCAGACAGGGAATTTGTCTGAAGTCTGTAATATCGACCCACGTCCTCTAACCAAAACGGGAGAAGTCTAATAGTGACAGTCGAGGTGGCAGCACTTCGGAGTCAGATGGTGGAATGGGCGAATGTACACATACCCATGTGTTTTGTAATACCTGTATCGTGAAGTCCTCCCCGAGGACCAGGATCACAGTCATCGCAGTCATGATGACCTGTAGCGCCGCTTTATCATGACCCTACACCGCCTCCTCTCGGATCTCTTCAACTTCTTGCATTTCTTCATATGTCGATAATATATGGCTTTCATACGACAACACTTCTCGAACTTTTTAGAAAAGTTTAAAGAACATTTATTTATTTTTGAAGTCAGAACTTTTGCGAACCGTCTCACTCCTCTAGGATGAACAACCACCTTAGCTTTGTGCACGTAGTTGTTGTTGTTGAATGTCCGGGCGGCGGCATAGATGCCCACACTACTGCAGGACATCCGCTTCTTCGCCGTCTTCTCGCCGACCTTGCAGCACCTGTTTCCACTGGGGACGAACTTCCGGGAGGTGCGCCCTGGATTGGCGACCTTGGCCTTCTCCGTTCGCTCTGACCTTGCGTGGTCGTACGCTGCTCGCAGTCGTTCTTTGCGCCATCGGTCGTACTGGGGGAGCAGAACACTGTCAACTGGAAACAAACGGGAACAGGTCAGCATCAGTCGTGTACAGACGCATCATATACAAGCACATTATAATGATATCTAATGTTTAGAGGATAGGAACATATTACGTAGCAAATTCAGTTCTCGGACCGTATTCATGTGAAGTGGTTTGAGCTTGTTGTTATAATAGTGAGCACAAAGGTACGTACTCTAACCAACATGGAGAAGTCTAACAGTGACGATAGCAAGGTATGGTATCAGTGACGATGGCAAGTTATAAGTATTATGTGAGTGACCCACTACGTCTAGTACTTCTCCTGTGATAACAGCATACTTTAATATCTCCATGTATTCTTCTACATACTATAGTTGTTTAATTGTAGCTTTACGGATTAAAATCAATATCAATATGATATGTCCGTACATTCCATTTGTGTGATGTCTGGATATTCGTGTGTGTGTGTGTGTGTGTGTGTGTGTGTGTGTGTGTGTGTGTGTGTGTGTGTGTGTGTGTATGTGAGTGCATGCGTGCGTGTAGTATATAGTTTGATCACGATGACATGGCTAAGAATGAACCACCTCCACATACCGGTATCTCATTCTCTTCTGATATACGCTACATTCCTGTTCTAGAAAGCCGGTAGCAAGGTTATCGTCCATTAGTTGGGTCACGGGCGGGTCACGAGCAGGTCGCGCGGTATGGAACGCATATACTACTCTAGCTGTTATCCACAGGTCACGTGTAAAACCATATTAGAGTGTGTTGTACATATGTTTTATTAATTTGATACCCCTCATATTGCGCAGCATACTAGGCAGCTGTAGTTGTAACCCAGTCGTTAACGCTAACTCACGACCGTACAGTAGGCTTGGGAAACGGCTGATACCAGCAATAGTCTATCTTCCAAGGAAATTGGACACATGTTTCTTACTGAATGGGGAGGAGTGTTAATGGCGTATGTCAATGGATTGGATCAACCTATCAATAAACTTTGGATTCAGTTCGGCATTTAAATTTACCTCATGGATCTGGGAATGACCTTTGAACTGATTACAGTGTTGTCAGGGTGTGTAGATAACACAGGAACAGGTTGTTATCAGTGCACTGTCCGCTATACTAGGCTACTACAGTTCACGGGAGCGTATGCGGAAGTATACCCAGGTGAACATCTATACGTTATCAGCCAGGATACATACACCTAACGGATATCTACATGAATAACTCAGATTGGTGTCTATGTATTCCTGTGTACACCAAAGTGGATATCTATCGTATCAAGCAATAGATGGATATCTGCATCGTACAACTCATTTCCCAGATGAAGCTCTGCATCTGTTTTAATAATACACGTCGAGTTGTAAACTTATAATTGGCCATATTAAACACGTTGTAAGCACTGCGTAGACCGTGTAAGAACGTTGTAAGCACTGCGTATACCGTGTAAGCACGTTGTAAGCGCTGCGTATATCGTGTAAGCACGTTGTAAGAGCTGCGTATATCGTGTAAGCACGTTGTAAGCGCTGCGTATATCGTGTAAGCACGTTGTAAGCGCTGCGTAGGCCGTGTAAGCACGTTGTAAGCGCTGCGTAGACCGTGTAAGCACGTTGTAAGCACTGCGTAGATCGTGTAAGCACGTTGTAAGCGCTGCGTAGACCGTGTAAGCACGTTGTAAGCACTGCGTAGACCGTGTAAGCACGTTGTAAGCACGTTGTAAGACTGCGGTAGTGTGGCTGCTCTCGCCTGTGTTTACATCTATCTGAGTAGCGGCCCTGACCTTGACAGCGCCGAGGATTCCCCTAATAACACACTGGCATCATTTCATCTGCGATCTAATTACACAGATTGGAAATAAATATACCCTGGCCCAAAGACCTGTCAAACAAATACTGGGTCACTCGTAAACCACGCCCCTTTGTTTATGCTGGAATTATCCCAGAGTGAGCGAGTCGCGCCACGTGGAGTGATGGATCACGTTGTTGTCGCTGTCACGAGCCGTGTCACGGTGCCAGCTGTCCGCGCTGATTCCATGTCGCCAGATAATACTGCTATCAGTGCGTCTGGTTCACAGGCAAGTAGGACCAATAACAGTAAACACGGAAATACGACAAACGCCGCTGGCAGCATCGGCGCTGAGATCAACTGGAGGCTCGGCGAGAAAAGACGTTGACGTAATTGATATTGTTTGCCATCATCTGTAATGTATCTTACTACTTACAATCATAATAGGTAAAACAATCATATTAACCATGGAAGTAAGATCCAGATGGTTGTTCTTTACTTAAGATTGGACTAGTTCTTGTTAAGTAGCGGCAGCACTATTATAGTCAGTGATACAAGTGAAAGAATACTGAAAGCGGCTCTAAACACCAATTCCAAAATACAAATAAAACTACGAGTAGCAGCAAGTTCAAGATAAGACTGGTAAGGTAATGGAAAGCGCAACATTTGAATATGAGAAATATCATCTGCATGACAATATGTTTTAGTAAGTCATGTAAGAATGCTAAAGAGCCAATTGAAATTTATTTGTATCTACTATACTAAAGTTATATAAACATAAATGAATGCGTAGTTTTACCAGCCGACTACGTAGTGTTACCAGCCGACGACGTAGTGTTATGTCACTGATAGTATCAGGGGAAAGAATGTGTCAGGTCTTTATGAAGTGCCTCTTGGATTATATCTGATAGCCACTTGCAGCTGAAGTGTCGTCATGCATTGTATGGGCTTGGTGTAATCCAACACTAATATGAAACAATCTGTTTTATCCGGATCCATAAAAACAGAATGTATACATTCCGGAATCTAATAATAATGTGTTAACTAACGATTAACCACAAGAATCGATATGCCAGACACTTCTTTTTACAGAAAACCAATTCGTATCTGGATGCATGCTGATGTGCAGAGAATGCCTGTACCACCATTGGCCTCATCAACAAGTGCCACATCTCATTCTGTGTAGTTAACATTGTGTATACGTTTAAATGTGTAGATGAAAACATGTATGCACTGTGTGGCGTGTGAGAGTATATCAAAATGTATGTGCATCCTGTGATACTTTGAATTTGAGACTGTCTTGCGAGTAGTGGAGAACATGATTGCATCTCGTGGCACGTGTATGCTGAATGTATGGGAGTGCAGGTGCCGTGTGTTTGTAAGCTCGTACACACCGGTGAATTAACTCGTATACGCATATTATGCAGGGTTGCTGCCATCATAGCATCAAAGGAACCATGAATGAATTACATGTACATTTTGTCTTGGGAAGATGACGTATTGTGCACGATACATTGTCATAATGCTTGGGAGATATTGAAGGATATATGCAAGTTGATTAATAAGATGACATATGAAGACAGTGTGATCAATGCTAAAGTAACATACAAAGACAGTCTCTCACCTGTGGCGCCCAGCAGACAGATGGCCAGGGCGGTCAGACAGAACACAGACCTCATCTCAACAGTGTCATGGACTGACCAGTGTTTGGCGTCGCGCGTGTCCAGGTGACAATGCTGATGCTGGTGACTCTTCACTTGGTAATTACAGGTAAGTCAGGATAGGTACCGGTATATAAACACCCGGCCGCCTCATCTACTCTCTGCCCAGCTGATCTCCTTCCAGTTACGTCAGCGAGTAAACCCTCCTCGTTTATGGTACAACACCATGCGCAATCGGATAGTTTATAAGCCCTCTTACCCTCGGCGTGCCTTCTCTTATCAAGAGCAACTCCGATATGTCAATCAAAGAGAGATTAACCAATCACACGGCGGTTCGCGCGTACATTTGTAGGTATGGCGTGAGAGCACGACCCCCTCAGTGACTGGTCTCACGGTTCATGCCCAATCCCTGTGTGTCGCATCCAAAATACTTATAGCCAAAAATAACTATTCCGATACCTATAAGCAGTACGGGCTGTCCTCATTTCGACGTAATACCCACACGCCAATCACAAACAGCGTGTCGCGTGCCAAGGCGGGTAATATAAGGAAGTGTGTGTTACATCTGCCACGGCCGCTTGTGTAACGGAGAGCTAGCTGCAAATACCAGTACCAGAGCTATCTGTGGTGCTAACATCGATAAAGTGACGGGCGGACAGACAGAAGGATAGATAAACAGACACACGGAGGACGAACTGACACAAGTTGCATAGCAAAGAATGATGGGAGGAAGGAATGGAGGTATAGAGGGAAAGAGGAATCAAGTATTAACGAAGAATGGTAGTGTAAGGAATTGCATAAGAGAAATGAAAGAAAGAATGAAAATAATTAAAGAATAAAAGAATACATCTAGGTAAAGCAAGATTAGCTAATACACCGCAAAGAGAGCGTTATAGCGGCTAAGAGAGCTTTGTGAAAGGATACCTTGACCTGTACGAAACGGCGCAACTCTAGGTAACCGGAACTCCAACCGTAGCAATGGTTACGGATTGAGCAAAGGCTGTCGTAAAGTGACATGGTATCAGCGAAGTCTTCTTGAAATCTGCCCTAAATTGCAGCTTATAACAAGAACAACAACAAAAAAACTCCCCCGACCCCACACACACACCATCCTATATAATAAAAACTTACAATTGGACTACGGGTATTCCAGACTGCTGTCCAAGGGCCCTTTCCACAGAAGAATCGTAACGTTACGAGAGTCATAACTCATGTAGGAGTTGCTAAGGAGTTACGAGACTCGTAGCGCTACGATTGTTCAGTGGAACGGGAACCAAGTAAGGCCTAAAGACGGGCGTATACGTCATATGATTTTACTGCATCAACACGCCTGGCGGTATTCATAAAGTGGCAAAGTCAGTTTTTGCTATATATTTTGGCCATCAACAACTGACTTAAGCCCCTTTATGAATACCGGCCCTGGACACCCACTCTTGTTGATTTTTTTTATTTTTATATATCGATATATCTAATTCAATTATCATGAAGAATCGAGGGAAGATCTGACTGAGCTACATGGATAACAAGGGCCAACAACATAGATTGCGATAATCGCATCTTTATCAAGTAGGTGTTACTAACATAATACCAGTACTCGATTAACTCACACATTGATAGCTCGCATACTAGTAACTTGTTGACATAATATCAACCGTATCTTGTTCACATTGTAAAAGAAGAATGATGTAACACCCACTCACAGACTTGCCATCATCTCAGAACAGTATCATCACGCGTCAAAGGCATTCATATATAAACCTTAACGGATCAATCCCATAGGAGATGCGCTTCTATACAGGAATCTACTTGCTTAACTGTTCGTGGTGAGTGTATTTACTATGCCTGCATTGGAACACATGCACAGTCTATGGCACATATTACTTATTCACTTAAACACTGTGGAATCGAGTTCGTCTACTTCTCTCATTCATCGCTCTCTCATTCACTCTCTCATTCACTCTTTCACTGAAGAACCAGTTGCCCTTTCCAGTATGTTTTCCTAACAAGGACAATGTTACAACAAATCATGCAGAAGTTGTCCGGAAACCATGCAGAGTAGACGGTGGCCACGAGGACGGTATATCTTCTACTGCTATTGTAAGCCATGGCTACACGAGGGTGCTTCCTGTGCAGCCCTAAGATTTACAGTTAGAGATGAATGTTATCTAGTATACTTGAAAGCTTCATAGGTTTGATTTATCAGTGTCAGATTCGGATTCGTTAAAACCCGGCACTGCAGTAATCTCACAATGAACATATTCTATCCAGTTGTACGAACTCGTCTCCCGTGTTTATAGGCTTGTACCCATTGCTTACAAGTAGATCATGCCAGTTATAAAGTTCAAAGTTCACAGCGGTGCTTTAGCATAAATCCTTCATGACACTAAGTACGGCAGAGCACACCGCCTAGTCTACACACCGCCGATAACACGTGTTAATCTAGGAAACATACCCGTGTACCAATATTACTGATTCCAATATTGAGAGAGGACTGAGCTTGGAGACTGCTTTGGGGTTGGTGTGGGGGTGGAAGGTGGGGGATGGTGTATGGTGTATGTGTGTGTGGGGGGGTGGGGGGGGGGTGAGGACACTGTGTTGGTAGGCCAGCATGGGGAAGGATACTGTTTGGAGGCCGTTCTTGGAGGCCGTTCATAGATGGAAATACTGTATTGCCATGGAGTTAGGATGACACTGTACATGGAGTTAGGATGACACTGTACATGGAGTTAGGATGACACTGTACATGGAGTTAGGATGACACTGTACATGGAGATTACTATTGAGGGAGGACTGTGCTGAGAGATCTAGAGCTGTTTGAGGACATTACTTGGGACATTGGAAAAAACCCAAAACATGACCATTGCACCTAGGTTCAATAGAAATATGGACAGACGTAGACTATAACCATAGACTCACAGGCAGAACACGTACACTCGTTGGTATATATGTTGTCTACCGATGAAAGGAATTAACCATTAAGAAGCTATAGGCCTATATATACATCGGACATATACACTTGGTTAAGTTAACTGCGCAGGGGCCATATGTTCCCGAAGCTATCGTACACGACATCGTGAAGCCTTCGTGGAGGGTTTGATGATCCAGTAAGAGTCAAATGTTCCTCCACCAAAGCTTAACGGTGTCGTTACGTGTACGATAGCTTCGGAACATGGCCCCAGGGCGGATATCTTGAACAAGACGATTTGGATGAGAATAGCCTACTGGTTGTGTTACAGAATAGGGCAATTGTATCCCGTTCGAGGTCATAATATGATATTATCGCTATTGCTAATATGCTATCATAGTCAGCTTGACAACATTGTATACTACACTGTTTACAACACCTCAATCAGCAATTTAAACGTAGAATGTTTGTACTTTGGTCCGTATTGCGGATCAAACAGCGGATCAATACATTCGTTGTCAAACCAGGAAGTGGAACATGTAGTTAAACATTGCGTGAAGATCTACACCCTCATATATTACATCTATTTTAGTTCTATGTAATTATACTGTTGATCTCGATAACGATAATGGTAGTATCTAAAATAGTATGTTATTTTCTAATTTTAACAATATCGGTATTCTACGAAGTTATCAGAATGGAACAGTAGAGCTCGGGGACTAAGATATAATAGCCCCTATCTGTGAGCTGCGCGGTTCTGGCAACATGGTGTTGTTATGGTGTTGTTCTAGCTCTATAGTCGCTAAACATGTAAAGCGGTTAGTATGTCACGACCAGGCCACTTTATGAATGAACGTCACACACGCAGTTACCGATATATCTGACATATTAGTGACTTATCGAATAGGAAAGCCGAGCATTACAAGATAACATCAGTCACACATAATTTGCTGTTCCACGTGTATGCACACAAGTCACGCCCCATCCCCTCCAATTATCGCCCCCTTTCCGAACTCAGAATACAGAGTTAAAAAGTCCTATGGGTATCAGATGAGGTGCACATAACATAGTTATTTAATTACAATTTGTTTGGCGGAATTATTGTTTATTTATAAATAAACCGGAATTCCTTTGTGAAATGTGTGTAAATCCTAATAACTGATTTTCAGATATCGATTGATTTAGTGATGGGATACTTTACGTCACTGGACTAATATTCCACCCACACCGAACAATAAATGTTTTATAATTATACAAGTTACACTATACAAATGTATAAATATCGAACTCTGGATAGATATAGACTAACCATTCACTCATAGGGTGAACACTTTCGCTGGTATCAATGTCACCTACTGATGAATGCAGCCGTTGAGAAGCTATGGGACATTGACAACGTTCCATAAAGATTAATTTACTAAGTTACTCAAATAATGGTAAACTTCGGCTATTGCCTACTGCAATTCCGTCAACGGGAAAACATATATAAGAAGATGTTGCAAGATACGCTCACGTTAATTGTATGCTTTACAAGTGGATCCAGCTGCCATTAATAAACACTAACGGACCTTTCATGCTAACAGGTAAAACACCAAATCTTTGCAAAGTACCATTCCTTGGCAACAGACCCAGTTGACAATCAACTGCTTGGAATGAGTGCCCGTGTACCTAGCTTCATCACCACTAACGATCAGCCCCCATCCCAGACGTCCCACATGGTCCCAGGACGACCGTAACACGGATCAGCATGTCGGTATCAACAAAGACGATCTATATTATATTGATGATCTGACTGGCGTTTTGACTCTATACACAATGATAGCGCGTGAAGCAGCAAAGCGAGATACTTGAGCAAACTTGAAATAATCCTATTGTAACAGAGATCTCTCAGAATCATCACAGGATGGCGGAAGTAATCTGGAGACAAAGATTCCCGGGTTGTTCCTTGCTCTGTTCAGTGATGCAGATACTAACTACAGATGCAGTCAATACAGAGATGAGTGTTATGATATCCCTGGGTTGTTCCTCACACGTCGCGGCCTCCATCCTATGTCGCACATCAAGTATATTACTCCTGTACTGAGATCTAATGTACTAACGTGTACCTTTCTATGACATGCCTGGAACATGAACACACAGTTTCCTATTAGCCTGTAGTCAAATGTATCGATACCGACATTTCGATTGTGACAGTTCATTATCTTTCTGAACGTATAATTCAGGTAAGCTACAGTTGTCCTCCCACCCAGCATGCAGTGCTTCCTTCCAGGACTCACTTCCGGTGGTACACAAAGTGTCCTGGACGGAATAAAGTACTTCTGGGCCGGTATTCATAAAGGGGCTTTAAGTCAGTTTTTGATGACCAAACATATAGCAAAAACTGACTTAGCCCCTTTATGAATACCGGCACTGTGGTGTGACGATGACTACTCATACAGTTAAGCCCTTTGGACATATCTGAATCTCTTCTACTCAATCCTACTCGATATCAAGCAACGGCTGGCATTTCAAACGGTCAAACTGAATTATAGCAAGACAGAAGCCATGGTCATCGGCAATAGTGACCAGATACGGTATAGTTAAGTCACAGTTGGCGATGCACAGATCCAACCATCATCGTCCACAGAGAACCTACTCTTGCAATGGCACTTCATATTGAAACTACGGCTATAATATCTCAAACTTGCTTTTTCCATGTTCGTGCCATCGGAATCATGACATCAAGTCAGTGACTGCTAAAGCTGTAAGCATCATGCGAAGCCTGAGCAGAATAAACACTCATAATAGTATAAGTATACATATACATGCACTATGACATGTGTGTACATGTACTGGTGGTATTAATTCGTTCATACTAATAATCGCATTAATAATAATAATAATAGGCCACTTATAATGCGCCAAATCCACCCCCTAAGGCATGCTCTAAGCGCCACATTAAGGAAGAAATGAAGGATGAATACGCCCATAAGTAGCATAAATAAAAACATGCACGAGTCTGTCGTGCTGCTATGACTGATATGAGTAATTTCTGTAGAAGGATCGAATGCCTGGTCCCGAGATTACGAAACCATTTTAAGTACGAGTTCATACTCAACTCAGTTCATGAAATCGTACTCAAAGATTTCGTAATCTCGGGGCCTGTAGTACAATACACCACTTGCGCAATAGTATAGCAGCTCTATACTGTTTATTGTTTATTGTGGGAGGAAACCACACGATAAGGTTGTTTTGTTCATAGTAAAAAATCACGTAAATAAGTGGAATTAATACACTTAGGTAGGCAGACAACAATAATTCCGTATTAAAGTTTGATTGGACATCTGTTTACTATGGACTCACACGTGTATACTGTATTGATATAGACACCTGTGTGTAACGACGATGCCTATGTTAGACAGGTGGCAAGCCGAGTACAATGTGAGCAGTCTGGCCATTCAGTCATCAGGCAATAATACCACAACGGCAATTCTATGTTCAGGGATTTCTTTTAACGTCTGATTTCAATCTGTTCTGGTTGTCTGATCAATTTAACACGGATTTTAAGTTACTGTGATAAGAAAACATCTGCATACCTCAAAGGTACTTGTCATTAGACCACGTGACTGTATCTTGAATATTTATACACGCGTACATCCATCTGGATCTACTTTGATATACGCTGTAATCTCACGCAAGCAAGATGTGGGGCTAAATACATAAATCGTGCAGTGTTTCAATTTCAGAAAATGCATTGCCTATGGTGCTCACTAGGTGCTCACTGGGTGCAGTAAGGTTAGATCAATGTTCTCAGTATAGTGTCTGTATTATTATACACTAGGATACCAGTTAGCAAGTAGGGATCTTCTGAACATCAAACAAGAGCAGTAAGAATTAATGATGAACAGGTAATGCTGGCTGCACACTAGCGATTTCCGTCGCCGATTTTTGTCGGCCGACGGAAAATCGCAAGTGTGCGCTGGCCAGCGACTGCGATTTTTAGTCTCGCCGACCGATCGCACAATATCTAGCATGTTTTGATATTCGGAGTACCGCACACTATAGACGATCGAAACCCGACGGAAATCGCTAGTGTGCGGCCGGTATTAAGAATATGCCGAATGCAGCTAACAATCTATAAGGTACGATTACAATTGACAGTTTACAATTGACGATTATTCTTGACAGTTCGTGGGATTTCCCCTCAAGATAGGTATAAAAGGGCCCTCACACCTCCTTGGGCATCAGTTCCAACATTGAATTTTTGACTATTCTTGGCAGTTCGTATGTATATATGCGTATACAATAGTTAAGAATACCTACGAATGCCTAAGAATCGATTACGATTCAGTTATGATGCCTAAAAATGCACTACGAATTTATTACGAATTAACTACGATTTTTTGGAATCGGGAGTTCGTGGCCAAGGTTTTGAACAGCTCAAAACGTTTGCCACGAATTCCCGATCGCTCAAGAATTGCATGAACTGACTACGAATAAATACGAATCAGTTAAGAAGTTAAGAACTTCACGAACTGATTACGATTCAACTACGAATCCTAAAAGTTATCAATTCGTAGCGATTCGTTGGTTTCGTGGTCTGTATGGAATAGTAGCATCAGACGGACTGAAGTGAGAACAAAACGCTCTGCTTTATATAGCTGTCATATGGTATTTCTCTCGAAATTTCCATCAATTAAGAAAACTACCCAGTAACCTGCGTACATGTGAACTGACGTAATTGGTGAAATATCTCCTTTCACGCTTCCTTCTGACAAAAACATTGGAAGAATTGTTTGTTGTATTTCTTGTCAATGAGTAAATGCCAGGCCTTGTTGACAAATTGCTCACACTTGTCTTATTTAGCTGACTTTTTAATACACCGTAAGCCGTTAATACATCGGAACGGTATAGATCTACTGTATAGTACGCACATTACCATGCAGCGCGCAAAAAAAACAACATGTTATATTAATAATAGTGCTGATGTTACTTACGGCGCGCTGAAGTGTAGGAAAGATTTATCTACACAAGAATAATGTAAAACGTGATTGAGTGTAATCTGAAACTCAGCAATAATAATATTGATCCTTTAACATCGTAAAGTTAACCCTAACATTATAAAAGAAATCTGCTCAGAACTGATATGCTAAAAAGCGCTAAAGTTCACAAAGAAACGGAATAATGTTTGAACATCGAGTACTCCATCTGACGTTAACAATCCATGTATAGGCCTAATATTACCTACAGATCTGTTAATAAGACACCTATAGAAAATTGGGTGCTCAAATATGCCATTTCCTACAATATTTCGGTAAACATCAGAAGTAGCTCTACATTAATATGTTGTCTATAAGCGTGTACTAGTATGCCTATTTGTGAAAGAAATATCCTTCATGTTATATGTTAATATTAATCAATGTACTGAGATGCATATACAGTATCAACTTGATATGGACAACTCATGTCGATTCTGTATTAGTTCTAAGGCACATTCGGAAAAACTTATTATTTTGTGTGTGTGTGTGTGTGTGTGTGTGTGTGTGTGTGTGTGTGTGTGTGTGTGTGTGTGTGTGTGTGTGTGTG
>JAVCKZ010061173.1:0-15391 GCA_034780755.1 Lepetodrilus elevatus
AAAAATAACACAATTTGCCGCACAATGTGCCGCATAATTGACAATTTCTGCCGCACAATTGACATTTTTTGCCGCACGATTTGCCTTGTAAATGCCGCACAATTTACCAAAACTTGCCGCACAATGCCAGATGCACTGTAAACCCCGATTGAAAAAAAATGGAAGTAAATACGGTATTGTATCTCATTAAATATTGCAAGATGAAATATTCCAGTAAGTCACGTCAATACTGGAGACAGAGATAGAAATTAACACTAGTCTGTTAGCCCAGGCTATTTCGCCCAATGTTTAATAAAGGTATCCTAACGGCTAGTAGGAAATTCATGCATTTTGTGAACACTTGTTATTTGTATCACTATTCGGGCTAATAAGTTTTAAAGGTAAGTTTCTATCACCGTGAAAAGTGTTAGCATTTGATTGTCAATCAGGAATATTGTCTGTATTTCTGTGTTACCTCGGGTTACCATGGTTACAGGCAAGAGCATCTACGGGGAGCGTTTTGACGACGAGAACTTCAAGCTGAAGCACTATGGCGCCGGCTGGTTGTCGATGGCCAACGCCGGCAAGGACACCAATGGCTCCCAGTTCTTCCTCACCACCAAGAAGACCGAATGGCTCGACGGCAGACATGTTGTTTTTGGCAAAGTTTTGAAAGGAATGGTATGTATTTTCTTAGCATCCCTTTTACTACATGGTCGTGCATGGGTCAAATCAGGTGTAGAAGTAAATGTAAATTTCCAGATAGCCAGGAGGGCACTCTGGAAACTAGAGTGCCCTCCAAAACATCAGTGCCCTTAATTTTTATGAAAATTCATATTTGTAACAAAAAAAATAGAAGTATTGGTAAAATAACTGAAAGCAATATTTGATTAGCTGCTAGGTAAATATAGTTTTTTAGATAGATAGATAGATATAAATTCTTTATTATCGACAGCGAGGGGAAATTCATTTATGTCATAATAGGACATGTATGAGTGAAAGATTCCCGCTGTGACGTAAAACAATAATTCACGCTCGATTGGTTCAGTTAATCTTGAAATTGAATGAAATTCCCTAGCCTCTCAATCTATATAATATCAAATTAAGAACACTTGGTTTATCCTTAGACAACATTGCTTAAGACTACACGAATACAACAGGGATATGCATTCATTGTGTTGCAGCTGTATTTACCTTTCTGTAGTCGTTTCTATTTATAAAATCCTGAATTCAATAAAAGTTGTGTGTGTGTTTTGTATTGCAGTCCGTGGTTCGGGCGATAGAGAGTACAAAGACAGATGGCCGAGACAAACCCAGCCAAGACGTAGTCATTGCAGACTGTGGAAGTATACCTGTTGAAGAACCATTCGCTGTAGAGAAAAAGCCATCCGACGAAGAATAAATGTATGAACTTTGGCAAATTGACAATGTTGGAATTCCATGGTTCTGAGTGCTAGTGGAGTTAATGCAAAAATAAATGGGGGTGGGGGGGGAGGGGTGGTAGGTAGAGGTGGGTAGAAATGTAATGATAATGTTTATTAGGTTAATGGAACAACACTTGTATAATAATAGTTTCATTAGTAAACTTAGACTAAAAAATACTATTGTCAATTATGTCTGTCAGTACATAGATACAGTTAGAAATCCCCCACACTTTTTATGAATGGATGGGCGAATGAAAAATGGATGAAGTTGTAACTGTATACTTGTTCTCACAATTCTGATCACGTGAGCTGCTGATGCCATCGCCCCCCTTATATTTGTACCAGTTATCTTCGATGCAAGAATGAAAGGTATATTTGTTAGTAACTTGTGAAGTTGTGTATGCAAGTATTCTTTGTGTGCTGCATAAAACAGCTGTCATTTTCTGTTTACCATTTACCATGCTGTTTACCATTTGTATATGGAAAGTATTTGTAACATTATTTTGTTAAATGATAATTTTGGAAATACACATAGATGAAGAAGTACTATACTGTAGAGACTCATTCTGAATTTTGAGTGGTTGTATTCATATTTTGCTCCCTCCACATATGAGTGAAGAATAACAATCTACTAAAGTAATTAGCGTATGGTAATATGGATATAAATAACGCAATGTTACATTTTTTTTAATGGAATACTTAGAAGTGATTTTCTTTCGTACTACATGATTAATTCCAAGACTGTTGGGACTCTAGTGTTATTTCAACAGATAGACAATTATTTTCTTAGCAAATGCAGTACAATTTTAAAGTTTATTAGTTTGGGATAATTGTAAAGGTGATTTTCAACTTGCTTTGAACATGTTCAATATCATTCCATATCTGATGCTCTAGATACTAGATAGAAGTCACTCTTTCTAAATGCTTGGACTTGAGATGACTTCAAGCTTGTATTGCTAATGTTATTGGATGTCAGTGTATTTCAAGCCAGTAGCAGCACTAACACGGATAGACATTTCCACTCGCCCGGCGGCCCCATCCATTTCTCTGTTAAAGGTATCCTACGGGCTAGTAAAATTTCATGTTTTGTTATTTATATAGTTATTCGGGCGAGTATGTTTTCAAGTTAAGTTCTAATATCTCTGATAGTGTTCTACCTAGCAATGTGGAAGTTCTGGTACGCTGCGTGTTTATGATAACATAAAGGCGACTAGTAAACTAGTATTTGAGCATGTTCAGCAAAATCTTTCTGACTTTCATTTGTAAATCACCTGATCACCATTATTTGTTTACGGTACATCCATTCTTGGATCATATCCTTGTTTTATTTTGGGGAAAATATCAAATTTTGAAATAAATTGTATAAATTATTTATTTGTGTGGCGTGTGGTATTTTTCTGGAAGTAATCGAGATGCAATGAACAGACGAGATCTAGTGGGATGCATTGCATGTGTTGATATGACTATCGAGATGTTGCATTGTATTTTTTCCCCACAGTATTTCAACAATATTGAGGCGAAATATTTGCCTTGGGAGAACAATCTACAAGGATATTTTAGCAAGCCACACAGCTGTGGAGATAAGCCGAGAGATGACAAACTTCACTATGTATACAGATGTCGCACAGATGTCGCATAGTGAAACTAGTCACTACTATGGAAAATCTATTTGAAAAATCTAATGTATTTCAGTGTGCTACTATTATCTATACAAGATGTTCTGTATACCTAGAGTGAGTGAGTGAGTGAATATGGCGTTTAACGTTGATGCAGGAATCTTGCAACGAGCATTATTATCTCCATGATTGTTTCATTGTTATCAGGTCTGTTTACAAGAGGAGGAAAGCCTGTGGTGTTGTAGTAAGCCCTGCAAGCACGATCGGCCTACCACTGTTATTACCCACATACAGCTGTTCACAGTATCCCCATCATTTAGCGGTGTGACTTTCTTTGAAAACTTTAAATTGTGTAGTCCTGGAAGTTTAAGTAGTTTATGTAGCAGACGGGTACTTCCTTTAGATCAGTGGAGTCGGAACTGGTTTTAACTCTTCATTTAGCAGTGGATGATGACGACACTTAAGAGCTGTAGGCTTATGCTTGGATATCAGTTTTCCAAAATGTTCCATTCACTTAAAGATTTTGTGGTATCAGATCCACAGATGCTCGATCTTTACAGTCCTGGCCCCCGTTTCACAACGCTGTCCTAACTAGTTAGGAACTCCTAACCCGAGTTATCACCTCCTAAAGTGTTTCCCGACCATGTCACAAGTCATATCCCTTCTTAAATCTAACTTAGGTGATAAGCTGGATCATAACTTTAGGAGATGCTAACTTTAGGAGGCCGTCGTGAAATGGGGGTCAGGACTGTAAATTAGTATTGCCAAAAACGTTTCGTGGCAATATTTTCCGATTTTTTTATTTATTCGTGTGTTTAGATTAATCTGTTTTAAAGTGTCAAAATTCTTTTTTGAAAAGGTGTAAAAAGAATATTTATCAAAAAGACAAAAATTAAAACATAAATTAAATATGCACACAAAAAAAAGAAGTTTAGTATAAAGATTAGCAACAACGGCATTGTTATTATTAATGTGGTGTAACAACGGAGATATAGCAATTGAATTGGTATAAAAACTGGAGTGGTAAAAATAATAAGCTTTATATTTATTTATAAGCTTGATTACCAATTCTCATTAAAATGTGTGAATACAAATATCTTAAAACCGAATAATATAAATATTGTAAACTTACATCTTGATTCTGTGTATGAGAGCTTCCATTTATCTGAAAGAGAAAATAGGAAATAATAATTATATCATACCAATCGTAATCCGGATTAGTCAAAGTCAAAGTTCTTGATCACTTTCATATGAAAGAATATCATTAACATGTTTTAGCTAAAACAAAAAAATCACGTATATTCAATTAATTATATAGTATTTTGTAAGTGAAATTAAGAGATAAATGTATAAGAAAACCAATTACTTAGTAATACTATTACATGTGTTTACTTACGGTAGGTTTATCCGTGTAGTTGTAGCCATTTTTCTGAAAGGTTAACCAGAACGTATTAAATATTGGTATTAAATTAAATTCTTGTCATTAGTATGGAGACTACGAAGACAATACAGAATCTCAAATAGTGAGACAAATATAAAGGCCAAACTATTACTCAAAGTAAATATTTAGATTATGGTTTACTACTACCAAAAATAATAATAATGTGTTGCGCCAAATCCATCCCCTAAAGCGGCATATGGATCAGTGTACTCTCAATTCTTTCTCAACTCCCCGGGGAGTATACGCCCCAAGCTGCTGATTATACAATGGCCCACAGCACATCGTGAAATGTTCATAATGTAGCGCATCAAGTATCAAGTATAACTGTTTTCAACATGCTATGGAGTCTGGACATAATAGTGTGAACATGTATATTGCGCCAAACCCATGCTTCGAAAACATGCTTATACATAGCGCTACATTATCTGTATGCATTACATGTCCTCCTCTACTCCCCGAGTACAGTATATGAATATATTTGAATAATATTATTTGTATATACTATTGTAACATTGTCTCATAAGCCACTATGGCTGGGTGTTTTAATTTATTGCTTGAACATGCAATCTATTTTATATGCACGTGACACTTTAATAAACTATTCTTCTTCTTCTTCTTCTTCTTCTTCTTCAGTATACAACCAAAGGTGCCGTTCTAGGCGCTAATAATCTCATCCTTCCGGGTACAGAAGCATTTTCGAACTAAGGTGACACCACAAGACTTTCAGCCTGTTATTCGTCTGGGGCAGACACGATCAGGATTTCGGTCACCCATCGACAAACCAGCCGAGCTCGAACGTGTTTCATTTTAACCTGAGCAGTCAGTCGTGCAATGCACGGGACCATGTAGAACCTAGTTCAGCGTCATATATATTATGTATTGTTGCTAGAATATGTCCAACATAATGACAGGCCTACATTTGTGCACACATATTTTAGAAGAACATTATCATATCTCAAAATCTCAGAACGATTAAATTACAGGGGCTTGATCGTATAGACTTGATTGTTTAGGTATACATCTAATAACTTGTGTGTTTGCTCAATTATTATTATGGTTTAATGCGCAGTAAAGTGTTTCTGGAAATGTGACTTTCAACCACGAATATGTTAAATTGGCTGAAATGTTTGTTTGCATAGCAGAATAGCGAGTGCAAGTGCGTCAATTCTATTTTTAATACGACGTTACAAAGGATCGTATCCTTAAATTTCTGTTTGATTCAGAGATGCATAGTTCGCGGGTATTAAATCGGGATATCCCCTCTTTATATTCAAAATTTAATAAATGTATTTGGTAAACAATTTTTCTTTCAACCGAAATATAACTACCAATTATATACCAAAGGAATTTTATACGAAATAGACGGTGTCCGTGACCTAGAATCCCTCCGTTAAAAATGGTCCCCACATGCATGTTAGATCCGGCTTTTTTTTCCTGCTGCGCATCAAGGTATACAAAGGTGTTATATCCTCAGCCGCATTTGGTCACGTTTCAAACGCAAAATAAACACATGTCGTGGACATGTAAATATATACGTAATGATACTCAGCAGTACGATTGTGAAGAAAGACCACGTGCATGAAAGAGATGCATGTGGATCTATGATATAAATGTTGACGTATTAAATGATAAGATACTGATCTTAAAGGCATAACATCACAGTTGATAGACCTGTATAATCGGACAAACGAATTTCAATCTGAGACTAATTACGCTTGATTTATACACCCAAACGTTGTTATTTACTGGTGTACTTATCCCCCAGCACTCGATAGAAAAACATTTTCTGGAGGTTCCAAGATAACAAGAGAGATATTCCGAGAAGCTCTGACGTCATAGTAGCCTACAGCTCGAGGCTGTCTTGACGTCAGAGGGTAGCCTCCATCAAAACCAAGGGGCGCGCGGTTCTCCGAGTGCGCTAGCGGTGTAGCTGAAAAATACGGCATGCATTCGCGCACAAGTTGGTATCGTTTGATAGAGTGTCCATTTATCTATCTAAAATGCACTTACTTCTAACCTTTTGACGTAGGATAAAGACGGATTAGACTCCAGAAGACGACGTGGTATCAACAAACTGATCAGTTTTTGCTAAATATTTGGTCATCAAAAACTGCCTTAAGCCCCTTTATGAATACCGGCCCAGGCTGGAGTCCAAAATTAGAGGTAAGTACATTTTAGATAGATAAATGGACACTATCAAATTTCCAATGTGTGCACGAATGTATGCCATAGTTTTCAGCTACATCACTGCCGCATTCGGCAACTATTTTGCACCTAGGTTTTGATGGAGGTTGTCCTCTGACGTCAAGACAGCCTCAAGCTGTACTATGACGTCAGACCTTCTCGGACTACAAGAGAGAGAGAGCGAGATCTGTCAATTTAAACCACCATGTATTAATTTTAAATTATTAGGAATGCATTCGTGGTTGGCAATAAGAGCTGAAACATATGTTTGCACCGCCGACCATCAAATAAAAAAAGGCATCTAACATCTGTAGACCTCTAAATAATAATTATGTCCGTTGATAAAAGGACAATCGAGCACCTATCATCAAGCATTAAACATGGTTCCTCTAAATAATAATGTTATGTTCATTGATCACACGATATCCTATTCCCATTAAATTATATTTCCGTTGGTCAAGAAATTATCGCACATCGACCATCAGGCACGTTAAACATACGTAACTAAATTATAATTCGAAAATGACAATCGAGCATTGACTATCAGGCATTTAAAACATACACCCATTACATTATATTTCCGTTGGTCAAGGATCTATTGAACACCTCACCAAAGTATAAAAATAAAACACACGATATGATATGCCCACTAAATTATATTTCTTTCTTTAAGGTCGTATGAACACCTACATTGGAAAGTACGCGAGCACTTTGCCGTCTCGCATATGCAAGGACAATGGCTAGTTTGGCTGAAAGCAGGTGACCATATCGACCTAATGCATCGGTCGCCAGCTTGAACACACCCAGGAGTAGTAAAGATATGTTTGGGGGGTACAACGCCCAAGCGTTCAGTGAACCCAAACCAGGAAACAAAAGCGGACGTTCAAGTAGTTGTAGTCAACAGTTAAATGACCAACGGTCAGTATACACATGCATGATAACGGATGAGATTGTCCAGTTCTATAGCCTTGACCACAGTGGACTATAGCTCGCTCCGTTTTCAGTTTCACGAATGGGCTTTAGCGGTTAATCCTTTAGACAGAGACAATGTCAGTAGTTTGGTCCACGCGCAGTGTTTTTTTACTTGCTGCTGTTGAAATGTATGTATTATGTATGTTGAAATGTATTAAATGTATGTAAATGCACATTAGTATTGCTAGTACTCACGTACGACGGTTACATTATGTAGCAGATAGGAAATACCGTTTTGCTTCTGTATACAATTATCGATATGCATATCTTTTTCGCTATTTTCATTAATATTAAGATATTTTAATAACATATTAATTGTTCTTTATTGTATATAAATGACTTAAAATGTGCAATATAAGTGTGTGTTTTTATATATATATATATATAATTTATATAAGTATGTTATTCACTCTATATATCTGAGATATTGTAATGTAATGTAATGTAATGTAATGTTGATTTCAACATAGTAAAACTGATTTTTACCATAATTAATATGTACCGTAATAAATAATTATGCATCCCTATTGATAATTGGGTTTCCTTATATTGTAATATTAGTCTTATTATCACAGGTATCCACTACCGGACATTGATATTCCTTTGTAGTGGAATGTTTCCCCGTTATAAAACATGATTTCCTCCAACGTAGTAAACTTGACAGGTCATGGCAACTGCAATTACTCTAGACTGAAGCAAAATGTCTGATTGCCTTCAGGGCAACATATTTCATGATGATTTTGACATCTAAATAACGTTAGTTATCCCCGAGGTACATCTTTAAAACAACATTGTCACTGATAGGTCTCCAGGTATAAAAGTCTACCCCTGTCGTACGAGGACGTAATCCATTTATTCACCCGAACCAGGATACACAACGTCAATAATATTCCAAGAAATGTCATTCATAGCATTAACGTCATATTACATGCTTCTACGAAGGATGACATTAGGAGTTATGTACAACCTGTGTCACGTTCCTTATTCCTTAAAGCAGGTACTGTGCTTTGTGACAGCCTAATTTGTCATTTCGACATGAACATGATGTATCTGTACCGTGTAGATCAGGAGTAACGCATGACGAATTGACGTTACGCAATCACGGATGAATATTTATCTTTCTTAGTGTCTTACTACACTTCATGTGCAATATATTGGCTAGTTTATCATCAACATTATTCACTTTTAAACTTCTTCGTTTTTAACACACATATAGTAAAATAATTAATTGCTTCATCGTCGCAAATGGGTGAAAGATTCCCGCAGCGACGTTAAACTCCATATTCACTCATTCACTCACTAGTCTCTTACTAGTTTAGAATTATGCATTGGATTCTACGTACAGATATACATATACACTAGATACCAAACTAGCTGCAAACTGAGATATGCTTACGTGTATATGTCTATTTTAACATGTGCATTGGTGAGACGTTAATAAAGTGTTGTCTGCACGGATGGAAAATTAAAATATTTTTCGAGGTTTAATTATTTTTTGATTAACTGTCACAAATCATTACAAATCGAAAAATATGTCAAAAATCATTAAACATAGAAAAACTATACACGAAATGTCATTGACAAGGACTTAAATATTTCATGACCATGTTGATACAACATATATATAATAATACTGTGTGCTAGTGTAGCAACATTAGTATGAAAGTCTGTATCCGCCCCTGATTTGTATTTGCAGAAATTCTGCAACCGTTCATATGGGTGTGTGTTCGATGGGGACCTGTATATAACGTCAAAATTAATCACCCGACAACATAATATCATGCATACATTGTTCGGTGAAATCTAAATCCTTCTAAATTGTTTTTTTAAGTATCTCATATAATTATAATAATGCATTATAATAGTTCATTATATGTGCCCAAATCCATGCCTCTAGCTCTATCAGTGGTTCACTGTACACTCTCTCCACACGTCCTTAACTCCCTGTGGTGTGAAAAATTAGCCCAAACTCGGTAGAAATAATTAAGGCATTGACAAGCGGTGATATAAGTGAACGAATCTTAAAAGCGGCTCTAAACCCCCAAGAAAAAAAATCAAAAATTCTAATAGAAAATAAAAAGGCAGAACAGCATGCATATCCCAGAAGCTAAAACACGTCACCCATCCACACACTAACTTGACCCGATTCGCCACTGGCGCTGTCGTCATGTCAAGCCGAGCCATGACATAGTATTTGTAGTGAGATCTAGCACATTTACATATTACAAGTAAGAAATTATTAAAAATATATGTCGGTCTGTCAGCCTAGAGACAAATAGGACATACATGAATGTTTTATTATATTATTTTGGTCGCACGGTAGACAACAACTGTTACGGCCCAAGGCCCAAGGGCCTTAAGCAATATATAGGCCTACTAGATGTTATAAGGCCTTCTGTACTTAAAGGCATATAATATCACAGATGGTTAACCTATACATATAGTGGTCTAGCGCGGTTTTACCTGAAAATAAATACATGTGTTTTTACTACACAACTACTTTATACAACCAGTTATTTATTCCACATGTTTCACTAGTTATCAACATTTTAATATTGATTACTTTACTATTTATTAATTATCTTAATGTTTCCATATATGTGCCAGTGGTCGTGAAGTTCAATGCTTATAGTTATCTCCCTTAGTCAGGAAAGTAGAGGAAATGTGAGATTTTACGGTATTTTATTCGGGTTATATATAGGAAATGTAAACTGTAATGGAAGTTTACCTATCCTCCAACGGTAAAACATATATTTGGAGGTACAAAAGCGAGTGCATGTATGCTAAGAGCATGTTGGACTACTAGTACTTTGCATTTTAAACTCCAACTTAATCTGTGATATTATGCCTTTAACGTTTACATTACGGACCACGGGTTGAACTTTCGGTTGCGTACATCTCTTTTCAAATCGTAATATTAATGGTTTTGTTGATATATTATTACCCAAATATATTCTTGATGGATCATGCATACGTATGAGTAAAATGTGCTTTATTGCGACAGTAGCAATTATGAGTAGGCTATTTTAATTAGTTCATAGCTCCATTGTTACTATGACATGCCATGTTTACTCATTTCTTGAATAATATTATGAACGCTTCGTATAACACTTACACAACGCAAACACTTGCAGTTGTTCCCCACGTTTTCTAAGGAAATGTCTAACATGACTAATTTGGTTACTATTCCAGATGAATATAAATACATTTGATATTGAATTTATATGAGTCATACTATCTAACCGGTAGACCGTAAACAGGTGCATGCGATGTGCATCATCTCGGTGAAAGCAGTCGTTGAATACGCAGGAAATATGCACCAATAATGCACATTCCTGATAGAACTGCAATGTTGCTAGGAGTAACATTTCGACCACGGACCTTTCGTACCGTGATATTTTCAGCTTCGTCACAAGTTGTCCCCAAAGTGTGTGTGGGGGTGTGTGGTTGGGGGAGGGGGGGGGGTGTAGTAAATTATATCGTATGTGTTATATTAAACCGAATAAATCATTGCACCATACAAATTCCATTCGTGATCAGGTCGAAACGTCTTACTTTAACTTCACTATTCGGTTACACATTCACGACCGAAAAGCCCGTTATTTGTCTGTTGCGAGGTCAATAATATATAAGACCACAGTATATAAATTACAACCAAGATGTTCTCACATATATTTATTTATAAATATTTAGAAAGTCGATAGAGATTAGACGATAAGTTACCATTGTAGAGAATATAAGTAAACCACTTTACAGTAAACTTTCATGTATAGAATTTCATTGACGTCAGTAACAATGTATTTTTAGTAAGTTGAACAGAATAGTCTACGGGGGGTAACCTAGCGATGGTAACATTTATGGAATACGGTGCAGTAACCGCCACGGTGATGTATTATATGAGTCAGTAAGGGAGATAATCATGATAATGAGAGGAAAGTGAGACCGTTTAATCGTGATGTCACATTTCTTGTGTAGAACGTCCACAGATGTATGAGTCATTCTCAAAGTTCGTGCACAATTAGAAATTGAAGATGAAAAAAAAATATAAAAAATTACAAAATAACATCAAATTGGTTAATTATTAAGAAGGAGCATTTCATTTAACTAAGTTTTTATGTTGTAGCATCCAACTTATTCTGGATTATAAATTATCAGCATGTTATAAGCATGTATAAAATATGTCTTTGTATTTAACCCAGAAGGTGTCCAAATTCAATCCAATTCAATATAATTCCACGACGCCTTGCATCCAAATTATGCCACGTGATTACAAACAAAATTTAATGCAGATATCAATTGTATGAGAACCGTATATATTTATTTAACTTTATAATACTAGTATATAGTCGAATACTGATCAGAACTTGTCATCCCGAAATATACCTTCTACAAAAGCTCAAATCTTCTTTCAAATATCATGAGGCTAATGGAAATTACGTCATAGATTGAAGTTGCATGTTTTATTTGTATTCCTTATTAATAATCTATTGCCAAATATACAATTTAGTGAAACATCGTAACGTAATATACGCAACGTAATATACATCCTATTCTGTTTTTGATGTCACTATAAACATTATTTTTAAAAGTAACATTGCGTCATCAAAGTTTAATCGACTACATGCATAGTTCATGGTTACAATGATTTTGCTCGTGTTTCTTCTGTCTATAGCAGTACATGACCGTAACGTAATATACACGCTTAACCATACGTTGAATGTGTTAGTTGTTTGTTCAAAAATATAAGAATATCGCTAGGAATGAGAACTTAACTTCTATTTATTAGCACGATTACAGTGTTGTCTTATATTTCAGACATTAATTTAAACGGAAATACTATTTAATGCAATAGTTCGTAAATATTGTATCCACGTAACGTAACATACATCAAATACAAGGACATTACATATTAACATATAACTCTAAAAAATTCAGCTCAATGGGTGTGAATACGTATTCAAATTTGTTAGGTAAACTATTATTAATACTTTTTAATAACATTGGCTACCAGATTACTATATGTTTGTTTCCATGACAGCGCAAACATGGTAACGGTACGAAAGGACATGCACTTTTAGGCCACTTGATACTATTAATTAAATGTTTTAAAAATATCTGCCAACTGGAAACTGCATAATACACTTGAATAATATAGAAATAGGACCACTGCACTGACGTAATTAAGATCTGCCATTGTGCTGATCTAACTAATAATTGTAATACACTTGGTTATCAGAAGACAACCATGTTGTTGAATTGTGCACGAAATTTGAGAATGAGTGTGTAGCGGCGCGAAAATTTCAAGATTTGAGAGTTTGCTCTTCCGGTAGAGGGTAAACCGATAAAACGTCACAGCCATGTGCGGTTGCGTGACAAATGAGTAGACCACAGGTGCTTCTAGTATTCCGAAACCAACATTTGTGACAACCGCATAGGCCTACGACGTATTAGTTAAGCGATGCTTTGAAGATGATTAGAAACTGCTGTAGTGTGCACACATCTAAATTATACAATAAATATTGACTTACGGTATAGTATATGGTGAAAATCAACATCGCAATCATCGCGTGTCGCCATTTTGGAAAGTTTAAACCGGAAACTACTATTTCTAGTCTCGTTTGACCGCAACATAATCTCGCGTAACCTCCTAAATCGTTCCTTCTAATAAACCTAGTTTAAGACTGCATAGGCCGACATGACAACAAGATACATTAATTTGTTTGCATTCATAACGACCAACAAGGGAGGCCACTCCAACGTTACGCGTTAACGAATGACAACAACTGAACAGTTATCTGCCCGATGGCCTTTCTTAGCGGAAATGGGTTGATCATGACGATGGCCTTTTTTTCGAAGAATGCATCGGAAGGCATAATGTTGTGGTTTCTATGAACAGAACAGAACAGAACAGAGTTTATTCTCATGAAAAATCACATCATGTGATATAATGAGAAAAGTTCGTAAGTGCATGCATGCACACAGTTTAGCGCGAATATGAAACGAGTGTGGTTCGGTTTGTGCCGAAGGCAAACTCCAGTACATCGTAATGGCCACTTTTGCAACGCTATATACTAGTAGCGTATAGCCTTTGATGCAATCCTTATCTCTATTACTATGATATTATATCGTATATTTATTTTATTATAATTATTCAAAGTCCTGTGAATCAGCACATGCTGATCAATCAAATTGGTTTATTCTCAAAATTAACGTTATGCATTCATTAATGGCATTGTATTTGCACATCAACAATAAAGCAAAGTTTACCTCATGCCAATGAATAGTATTGCATCTGACAAATTGTCATCGTCTTCATTTATTTTGAATAAAGGGCAGCATATGCATCGAATTTATGTCCGACTTCTACTTGCGGAGCAGTGCATGATATAAAGCATGGTCGTCTCGCACGATATCGCGTGATTACGTCCAATATTTCGAATCGACTTCCTGCCCTGACAGGAAATTCTCATTTCTAGCTAGAATTAGTTCTGTTAACAGTAACATCCGAAACTAAATCGAACAGAATAAGAGTCGTGGGTTTGCAGCTATCAAGACACATTAGCAGGGGAAAGAATCACAACATTAACACAACACTGCCTGTCCGCCTTGCATAATCACAACACTGGCCGCGGGGTCCTGCGCGATCATCCCGTGTCACCAAAGTCATATGCATCTGGTCCGGGAGTCACGTGACACCGTCGCGGAAAGATACAAGGTCAACATAAACAAAGTTTAATGGATCTATTTCCTTGTAGAGTAGTGAATACAATAGCTGGCTAGCGGGATTAAAGATAACATGATAATTAGCGATCCTTGTTGTAATTTGATCTTGTCTGGATGAAAGGGCCTCGCCTCTAGATGTTGATTAGGCCAGCGTTCAAGTGAATACATAGCCGTGGTATCTGCCCTGACTCTCAGCACTCCGACGACGCTACCCGCGGAGAAACACAACGTCATTTAGCTTTAACTAGAAATGCTCAATAAGGTCGTGATTTGTTTTAATAAAGTTGATGATTAACCCTACACAAATGTCTTGTCGGGCACTGTGCGCACCTACAGCATATTGTCTGGAGTAATTAATGGCATACATACATTGTACTCTAGTAATCAGTGACATCACTCATACCAGTCGTGTGCCAGGATGTGGCCAAACATCCACTCATCTTTAGGACTCAGGAAATTCATCGTTGCTTTAAAGCTGATGTATGTGGTCATCCTTCATCTGATATGCTGGTGTGTCGCGTGGATGAAACAATTCACCTGTGATTTCTCCTCGTTAGTAAGGCAATGAGTCAAGTCAGTGACAATAACTCACAATGACGGGTGCGTTACCGAACGGAACAGCACAGAACAGAAGTTTATTGTCAAGAATCACACATAGTGGTATAGAGAACATACAACCTAATGAATACACACATACATAAATATATGTACACAGTAATGCAATATATAGAGGATATTACACGATGTTCTATTTAATATCAACTTTATGGCCCGAGTGGAATCATTTTATTGCACGAGCTTCATCGAGTGCAAATACAATTATTTAACGAGAGGATTCCGCAATTTAGCAAAACCTATCTGCCCCCGTGTTAAATTGGTCATGATGTTAACTGAATTCCATTATGAATACTATTAGTAAAACATATTCAATAAGAGAAGTAAATATAAATATAATTAGTAATCGTGTATTCATAACTTTAAAGGCATAATATCACAGATATTTATGGTTGTTTTGGACTAGTTCTTAGCTATAACTGTAAAGTACATTCACT
>JAVCKZ010061184.1:0-29596 GCA_034780755.1 Lepetodrilus elevatus
TTAGGTTCCTACTGCAATATGACACTTTAGTGATATCCTCACCAAATTTGATTAAAATCCAACTATGTATTGACCCACCATAACATTGCAAAAAGTATAACCCGATCTTGGGTGACTCTGCTACCTTAATGTAATAAAGAAAAAAAATGGTATTGCTCTTTTCCATCTGCAACTCACCCTGAGAAACCTGTGATTCCATCCACAATGTTAGCTCCCACCCCCCTGAAACAAAATACATGAATAGTTGATAGGGTGGAGCTGGAACATGGATACCACACTCGTACACAATAGGGCTGTTTGTTTTGCTACTGGCTGACCTGACCTGGCAAGCCCTTTGACGCTGTTGAACCGAAAAACTAACTCGATTTGCCCAATTTCCACGTTCTAAGTGCACCCGCTTTGCCGCTTACGAGATACAGCTTATATTCCAAATATTGGCCAAATCGAGCGCGTTTTTCGGGTCAAAGGGCTTGCCTGGTCAGGCCAGCCGGTAGCAAAATGAACGCAGCTATTGTACTGACTGCTGACTACCAAGCAGAGGAATAACAAATACCATCTATTAATGTCTCTTGGCGTGATGTGGCCCGGACTTCACCCACAGTCCTCAACTTACCTGTACTCTCCAAGGGCTGACGACTAGCAAGATAATCAACTACAGAGCAATGGAACAATGGAGGATGTATTATATCTGTGAATGTTTTATAAATGGCCGATGCAAAATTCCCAGTCATGATGTAATCAGTCAGGAATGCACCAAGGTTTGACCAACATTCAGAATTCTACCATCTTTTCTCAGGGATAAATATAGTTAAATTGTCTTATGTATCGAGATAGAAAGGACAATTGTTTCGTCAGTACCGTTTGTGTTCATAGTTTTACTACAGCACTCCAGTTGTTGCAGGTTTCTACTTACCCTAAATTGACAAGCTATGATATGAGTGAACTAACTGTGACACTAAACTCCAATTCAAATAAAGATTATAACTGATTTTATGTTTTACGTCGCTGTGGGAATATTTCAACCATATTCAATGATCAAATTAATAAATCAAAGAAAGAAATGAAGGAATGAAGGAATTATTGCTATATGTGGCTGCAGGAATACTTCAGTCTTATGTGATGGCTCAAAGAAAGGACAATGGGATCAAGTTGAGCATTGTGTCAACTGCGGAGAACCTACTTGAGTCCTTGTCCGACATCTCGGAGTCTCTCCTTGGCCTGCTTGTGTCCCGACAGCCCGCGTGTCTCGATGTCTCCCAACTTCCTCTCGTAGTTCTCCAGCTTCTTCTGCAGCTGGTTGATGCCCTGGGCGGACTTCTGGTTGCGCTTCTCAAACACTGTCTTGATCCGCTGAGCCTGCTGCTTGTCATCTGAGCTGGCCGCCAGACGCAAGTACTCGTTCACGTTCGCTGCAAACACAAACACAGGGCAATCTGTCACCACTGATTCTAGTCCTTGTCAAAGATGGCTGTTTTCTATTTTTGAGCCTTATGGAGGTATGTCTATGCTAGTGAAGATATATCTAGGCTAGTGGAGGTAAATCTATGCTAGTGGAGGTAAATCTATGCTAGTGGAGGTATGTCTAGGGATTCAAACCAGAGAGGAGTCCAATGCTCTACCGAATGGGCCAAAGGGGTAACCCCACTGTCCGAGATCACTTAGGAGCAATGCTATATCACACCAGGATACATTCTCGCCCTCCACATAGTGACTCGTCCTCGAGTTACTAATCCAGTCACTTCGATCTTAGCCACCAGGGAGCTAGGAATTCTCTTACTGACAATTCAGAGAAGTTCACCGGCAACAACTCGTAACATTGTAACAGAGGATAATGCCGATCATCCTGGGATTCAAACCTGTTGCTGGATTTCGAGTCCCAACACTCTACCGAATGAGTCAAAGGGATAACCCCACCAGCTGAGACCAGTAGGAACATCGTATATCACACCCGGCAACACACAGGAGAGGGCTGAAGAGTTTGCCCGTGTCTGGCCGACTATCTGAGTAACTTCACACACTGCTATTACATTAGCTACTTACATTCTTTATGCATTTGTTCAGCTTTTATCATTTCCTTCGTCCTGCCTATCTTGTGGTAGAGGTGTTCGATGGCCGCCTTGACGCGGGTGGACTCGGACGTGTCGGCAGACGCGTGTCCGTCGACCTCGTCCAGTGTCGCCTCCATGCTGCCACCATTTTCTTTGCTGCCTGTGTCCAACTGTAAGGTCAAGGACATCACATGACCACGTGGTAAAGTACTGTCGGGGTTGCCAAGGCTGCTCTGTTAAGTGGCAGGACGCCCTTTCATGAGGCTGTCATATCCACAATGAGTGAATATGGAGTTTAACGTCGCTGTGGGAATCTTTCACCCATTTGCGACGATCATATCCACAAAGAGACCATAGTGATGAGCGACACATATGAGAGCACTATTGTCTCTTAAGAGAGCTTCACAAAAGGGATGCCTGGTGACTGACAATAGTTTGGACATAGGGGTGGAATCATTGCACATTTTCAAGTCACGTTAAGACATCAATACATCTTAAACAAACATATTCTTGTAGATAAATCTGTTAATTTTTCTCAATGATTTTTCATTCTCTAGGAATTTCTACTCATGACTTCATATAAAGATAAATGTGTATGTCTACCATATCGAGGTCCTCCATGCTGTGTCTCAGCACGTCGTCCAGCAGTGGGGGGTGCAGTGTCCCCGAGCCATGGTGCACCCTCACCCCCCCCAGGCCCAGCGTGTCTGGCGACGTCTGCTTCTTGGGCAGACACGGGCTCTTGCTCTGACCTTTCTTCAGACTCTTCAGTGGCGGGATCTTCCCGGCGTCAGACTTCTTCCTGAAATGTCAGACATCAGATCACGAATGACTCCAGCACGACTTTGCCATTGTGGCGTTGACCCTCTCCCTGCCAGACAAATGTAATGCACGGGTCACCGTGGGTAAACTCGGGTCACATTTAGCAGGGATGGGGTTAAGAAAATATAACCCGGATTCGGAGACGCATTGTCACACTCCCCAATCCTATAGCATAGCAAGTAATTTTACCATTTTTGGTACCTGCAATTAAAATAGATGACGAGGTGATGTAATGCACAATGTATACAATAAGCAAAATACCCACTGAATTGGAAAAGTAACGTTTACAAGAAAACAAGACAACACTTGACAAAAACATGCACTTAGGTGAATGCCCACATCTAGAAATATTTATCTTACCTCAACCTGAAACATGATAGTACATGATGAGATTGCACACACTCACAAATGTATTTAAATGTATCAGTTATATACAAACGAGATGAATCAGTCAGATATATTACTAAACATAGTCAGACATCAATATGATGTATTAAATATCAATGTGATGTATCAGATATCGATGTGATGTATCAGTCAGATATCAATGTGATGAAATTAATATGTCAGATACCAATGTGATGTATTAGTCAGGTAGGAATGTGATGCATGTCAGATATCAGTCAGATATCAATGTGATGCATCAATCAGATATCAATGGGATGTACCACTAATGAGTCGGATATCAATGTGATGCAATTAATATACACATAACCAGTTACTGTCAGTATATATCTATTATGTGATGTACCAGATATCAATGATATGAAGACATTTCTACCTATTCTAGTCACCTACCGCCTCCCTTCACAACATTGCCTTTCAGCTCTCAAGTACACACAGTCTTTGTTTGCTTGTGTGCAGGGGGAATGCTATGTTGTCCTACAGTGTGTAAACTAACTTAAACTTGGAACTTTTCTGGGTGAAGTGCACAGACAAACCATATTTGGGTCACTGCATAAAGACAAGGCATGCTGCAGTGCACATTCCCAGGTGCAGATACAATCTGCCACCATATTATTTGTACGTGAATTGGCCAACGCTGAATCATCAGGATAAGAAATAATAATTCTGGTTGAATAGCGTACTTTAACCCTCTCCATGCCTTAAAGAACAGTGTCTGTGGATAATCTAGCAGGGAGAGAGTTAAATGAAGTACTTCATATTCAGATAATATTACTATATCAACTGCTGAAGTTACTATAATAATAATATTAATAATGCAAATACCAGTGATAGTTAATAAAGAAGCAGATATGTGAACAAAGCAATCTGAATAGAATTTCATGTCATTATTTGTTGTACAAGGAAAGGAAAGATTTGTTGTCTACTGCTTTTTAAAAGATGATTTTTTTTGTAAATTTAAATTTAATGGGTATACTTAAAAATAATAATACATGTACTAGTAGTTATTTGGATGCAAATTTATAGTCCAGCTACTTGATACAATTTACATATATGAGAATGACTAAAACATCTACATTAATTCAATGCAAACAAGCAATGTTATTTTGAATTCTCTGACTATTTTAATTTTGCTTTGTCTTTTTCCCCTGTATTATTGAAGTTTATAAGAATGAATTTAAAATTAATTTATAGAGAACAAAAATCTTACCTTTTGATTTTTTCGAGACCCATTTGAATTGGCAGAGCTCTTAAAATGGCATATTCCATTAGTTCTGGCATTGCTTGACCAAGGTAGTAATCATAACTGTATGTACAGTACTGAAGTAGTCAATATATATATCTAAAGAAGGGAACACTGAAAATAGCACTGACCGTGTCTAGAAAGCCAACAAACTGGGAATCACCGAGGTACATTTAAACACACATCTGTATACACATGACAACTATGCTATTTATAGGTATAGCAGGGGTTCCGGCCACATTACGGTAAAGTAACGAGCAGTTCATTCCTGTCGCCCGACTTACCCCATAACAATGGAATCCTACTTTTCCACTTGACTTAAATATCTTGATTCGGATCATTCGGTGATGTCATGCCCAGTCATAATAAATCCATGCGCTGTGAGTGAGTATCACTAATACTGACTGTCATGTTCACGTACAAATGACAAGCCTAGGAATATTTTGGTCTAGTGGACGGTTTAAAGTTTTGTTACTGTGTTAAGTGTCGGAGTGCGAGTTACGGTAGTTTGTGTGTTTGTGCAGTCACTAGCTGACCATGTAGCTGTACAGGATGGGTGCTGACGATAATTTGCCTGTAAACAGGAAGTGAACAACTAGGGGGGGTGGGGTGAGTGTCTGCGGTAATGTTGGAACAATAAACTGGCCGATAAACTGTACAGGCGACGGCGGGATAACTGTGTCACTATGTAGCAGTGCAATGGGGAATTGGTGGTCTCTAGATTCTAGATTACGTCGCTCACACCCATACTGAACGAAATGAGCTTAATAACAATTTTAATCATTTATTTTACTACGTTAGTAATATTACTGTACCTAGCTATATATCTGTTTGCTTGAGAAGCTGGCAAGTTCTGAATGTCATAAATGACATGTTTTGTTGACATAAAAGGTAGACAGGTCCTAGTAATGCAATAGAAATTGTCATTTGTTTTTTAAAACCTTTAATCCTCTCCCTGCTAGATTATGGTTACTTTAGGGCATCTCTGGTTGCCTTCAGCAAGGTGAGAGTTAAAAATGATAATAATTCTACTATCATATTAAAGATTAAAAGATGGTCAAGAAAGTTGCATACATTAAGTGTTGCATGAAAGTGATGAATATTTAAAGTAAGCGTCTAGCTGACATCAATGTTCTACAGAGTGTATGCGTAACCGTCACTCTCATAGTAAAACTAGTACGAGTACATGTACGTATGTATACACACTGCTTTGATAGGTCACTGATGAGGGGTCACAGTGGACTCTGGGCATTGTTTATGCCTCCAGGATACCTTTACTTCACATAATAAAGGTTGAAAGCTGGTAACTACGAGACCAATTACGATCACATTAGCCACACAATTCCGCCTTAATATGAGGCACATTAGAAACAGATTCTGGGTTGATCGTGGATAAATAGTCTCTAGTTGGATCCAGTCAGGTTGGCCATAACTGTATCCTGTATTAATATCTGTATAATCAGACCCAGAGGTTAGAAAAACGTTTTGAGTATTATTTCATACTCAATCACATTTTTAGATACGGTAGTGATTTGTGAACAAAACTTGTTGAGCGTGAAACGTACTTAGAAAAGATTGGTAACCTCGGAGACTGAGCTGTCACATTCAGACTGGGTTCAGACCATATATGGGCTACCTCCTGTACCGTATTCTTATTTTAACCTAAAGCTTTAATAATTCAAACACTTAAAATTTATTTCAAACGTAATCATTTGCTACAAGTTTTTCTCTCATTCATCCTTGTCGCAAATGGGTGAAAGATTTCCAGTGGCATTAACCCTCTCCCTGCTTGAATAGGCAAAAGAACTGCTTATTAGGGCATCTCTGGTTGCCTTCAGCAGGGAGAGGGTTAAACTCCATAATCACTTACTCACCCACCCGCCCATCAATGGCATCAGACAATATAACATCATCATCAAAACACACACAAACTGCAAACAATTACATAACAATACGTCCCACTACATGCAAATCAATAGTAAATCAGATTCGAATAATAGCTATGTAGGTATACCCATTTTCACCGTAATATTATCATAACAACAGTTGTTCTCTAGAAAATGTCAAAAGTTCAAGCCACCTTCCTATGGCAAGTTATTTCATGAGCTCAACTTTGATCATTCGTGTGAAGCCAGCCACAAATAAATGCTATGAATTAAATATCAGTGCAGTATTCCATTGTAAAGATTTAGAAATATTTCAAACCACTGGTAAAGTTATTTCAAACTTGTCATAATCATTTAAAAACTATTACCAAAATTTCATACCATTCATCCAACAGATATACTATTAGGAGGGTAGAAAGTAAAAGACTGAAACAAAACATGTGTGGCTTATGTCATGATGACGCAAGAATATTAATATAAACATGGGACTACAAACAATCAGATCTAATAGTCTTCACACTACCACTGGCATAGTTATTGTACAAGTGAAGTGATATGCAATCTGTAATATTTCTAAATACATCTAGGACAAAGGCTCTCCAGTGATAAAGAAGGTAACTCTAAAGTAACCTTACCTCCACTACCCATAGCCACAGCCCAGCGCTAGGGTTGGAATAAGGTTACCGCGGAGTTCTGCTGTTCAGCGCAGGAGCATCCTGGCATCTTCAGATATCTCACCGCTATCCTTGTTAACAACATCCTACTTCCATATTGTGAGGTTCCTGCTTGTATGTACGTAAATATGTTAACCCTTCTTATGCTGGATTAAACACTCACTGCTCTACAAGGCATCTCCACTTGCCACTAATAGTGCTAAGGTTAAGAGGTCTGTGGAAATAATGTCTATGCCCATCTGGAAAGCATAGGTATTGTTCAACACCACTAGCAAATTGTTTGTCAACCAGTTAAAACAATAGTGCCATCTAGAACATATGTATTTAAGCTTCATATTTGAAACTTACTTTTACAAACTTACTAATGATTCAAATGTGATTTTTTTTTACAAAACATGAAATTTATACTGAACATTAATTACCGTAGGCTACCTTTAACATTGTAAGCATATATAATTTCCCATTTGTAGGATATCATATCATCCACAGATAGAATTTAGCATGTACTTTCTACTGCATGAATATTAAACACCTACCTGAACATCATGTTCACTAGGCAGTGACACCACGGCCTTGCCTTCTCACACTACCTATGCACGGCACGACACGGCACGGCACGGTATGGCAGTGCGCAGACCAGACATAAGTGTACTCGGCATCTTGTTTAATCAGTGTGCTAATTCTGTGGCAGATCAATACCATTTGATGTAAGTAGCTGCTGTAGTGCATTATTGATAGTCCATCATACACAACAGCCGGATTCCCTTCCGCCCCTCCATCACCGCCCCCAGCCGCTTGCTCCAAGGTTACTACCGTACAGCCGTAACAATATTGGATCCGCGATTTGCTCTTCCTCAGTCGATCATCATCAATATCATGTGTGCCATCCAAACAAACTCTTCATCAAGTAATTTGTTTGTAAGAATTCTCCAAGGCATGATCGGCTCAATAGTCAATACATTGGGGTTTTGTTAAATACAAAATTCACAACTCTTAGCAGAGATAAATTCAATATAAAGTGTGAAATTAATTATGCTAATTTGGAATCTGTTAAAAAGAGTTCTCAGATATCGGACATCTGGGAATTTCAAATATGCACAGAATATGCGAGCTATGCGTGCGCATGTCAACGGTTAAAACACATGAAGAACAACTGTCTGAGGCACTGTAGTCCTAATAATTAATCTATTTTGCATTTGTTACAACCAGTGTAAAGTATTCTGGATGTTGTGATAAGCATTATACTATACAACAATTTGTGCTTTGACCTTAGACATGTTTAACCCTCTCCCTGCTGAAGGCGACTTAAGTTGCTTGATCACATGCAGAAATAGAACAATTTGATTTTATTCAGCAGGTAAAAGGTTAACATGGGCATACATACATGTATATTCTGCCCATAATCGAAACTCAGCTGGCTTATACATGCAGATTCCTATTCTTTTGATATTATCGTAATGAAAATGACTTCAGGTGCAAGCAATTAGCTATACCGACATAGGAGTCAGTTTATGCTATCGGTTGACTGGCAGCCATGTAAAACATGCGGAGTTGTGCCAATATTACAACACCCAGTGATAAACACCCTTCTCTTCTCTCCTCCCTCTCTCTCTCTCTCTCTCGCTCTCTCTGCCAGAGTGTTAACAGCTGGGTCTGACAGCTCAGTAACTTCAAGTTCACTGACTAGCATCATCCCAGAAAAGCTAGTTCATGAGGTCAAAAACATACAGATGAATGACATCATGTGCTTAACTTGTTCTCTTGTTCTCAACTGCTGTGTATGAACTGCTGTGTGCAATGTGTGGGTGTAACTTTTAACTGTTGTGTGTAACTGCTGTTATGTTTAATTGTTGCGTATTTAAGAAATGGAAATCATGTTATGGTTGTTTACAAATGTATTTTGTATTAACATTCTTTAAAACATTTTTTGCATGTAACTGTTGTATGCAACTATTTTTTTACCTTTTTGTGTACCATAGTGTATTAGTTTGTTTATTTTGGTGTTTGGAGACATTATCAAGATGATGTCACTCATATCTTGTCAGCATAAAGTAACATGTAACACCTGTATAGAGCTTTATGCTAAAGTGCTGATAGAATACTATATCATCTCTGGTACTGAATTAACACCTGCTATAAGACTCAGTTATATATAAATATATAGCATAGTTTCTAAGGTGCAAAGAAGTAGACAAGGCCATCACATACAGAACATTAAGAGTTATGTGCATGTATACTGTGCATGTATACGTAACATTTGAAGTATCAAAATGCATACTTATAGAAATTGAAAAATTACATAAATCAATTTCAAGTACAATATGTCAGTCATAAAGATTACATGTTAATTTATAAGTAAATATTCTAGCTGATTTGAATAACAAATATGACATACTGGTCATAAATGAAAATGATAACAACTGACATATCTTTCTACTATGGTAAGACCATATACATTGCACCTACCGTAAGCAAGTTATAGCATCAGTGAGTCACAAGTAGGATTTCATAAAACAATACAAGTTCAGACGATGTATTGAAAATCAGATTACATAATAAATTGCCATTGTTCTGTCATAGAATGTTACGGAGTATTGGTAAAGGCCACTGATAAGCAAGACACTATCTGTCATCAGTCAAATAAATAGCTTATCCCAGTCCACGGCAGAGGCAGCAAGAGATGCCGTGTAGAGCTTAGTTAACAGGGGGCCTGCTCCTTTCTAGCTGGACTGTCTGTCTACTTTCTGTCCGACGCATGTGCACTTACACTGTGCGGTGTTGATCTTTGGTAACTGCGCATGCGTCAGACAGAAAGTACAGACAGAACAGCTAGAAAGGAGCAGGCCCTGGATCAATGTATTAGGTCAAACTTGACTGTGATTATATGCAAAAAGCTGGTGAATCCTACAGTTGTCTTCATAGTTCCAGACTTTCAGAGAACACACAGATACATACATGTAATTAGTTACATGTGCAAACAGATATATAGCAACAAGTGCAAATGGGCTAGTTGTACACTACAGTAGAGATTCCAGTATTAGTTAGTCAGAATAGGTAACATCTAAAACATGTATTTGAAGCAAACCAAAGATCAATGTTAAATCTTGAGTGTATCTCTTCTAGACTATTCTTGGGTATTAGATCTGTTGAGGAGGAGACAGATCCATTTATTGCACAGGTAGATAACATATAAATAGGACTGCCATAATCTTTGTATTGAGCGTGTAGATATACAAACAGGGCTGCCTACGGTGCTAGCACTAAGCAGTCAGAACAAGGGTATTGTGCACAGACATATGATATATGTACAAATAGGACTGCCTGAGGTGCTAACAGAACATGGAGGTGCCAGAACATTTTGTATTGTACACAGGTAGATGGTATACAAACAGGACTACCCGCTGTGCTTGTAGGACATCAAGGAGCCAGAGCATTAGTATTGTACAGACGGGACTGCCCGTGGTGCGAGCAGAACATTGAGGAGCAGGAACATTTGTATTGTAGATGTACAGACGGGACTGCCCGTGGTGCTAGCAGAACATTGAGGAGCAGGAACATTTAATGTGAGCAGGGTGCACGTTGCTATACAGATACCACTAACAGGACTTCATTGTTAATCATCATGTCGTGTAAGAAGCATTAAATAAGATGCACAACGAACTCTGGGCAAGCTTTTGATAGCAGACAACAATAAAACACACAGAGAGATAGATCTTGATTTGGGGAATGCAAGCCAATCTATAAGAATATTATTTGGATCAACATCTATTGATAAATATTTCTGGTGGTGAGGTTAAACACGCTATGGCAGTGTACGTATATCTATGTGTATATACGTCTGTGAGACAGCATGGCATTTCTATAAAATATACCTGGTCCAGAGACGAAATTCTTTAGGACTAGAATTAAAAAGAATAATTGTTTCTAGTAACCAAAGTGTTGTATTTAGTAAAATAACATATTACATTATTTTAAAGAAGTACTGTATGAAGAAAATAATGTTTAAAAGGATGGGAGAAAAAAAAATGGACATTTTCTAGATCTTTGGAAAATTCCTCCTTCCCCCCCCAAAAAAAAAAGAGAGAAAAAAAAAGAAAATTACAAACAGTTATTTGGAGAGTGTATTTGGCATAACAAAAGAAGTGCATAAGAATAATACCAATAGACGTACAGGCAAACAAGTGCAAACCTACGGTAGTCTGTAACAGCATCTTGATCAAGGATCAGGCCCAGAGGTTACAACATTATTTTGAGTATGATTTTATTCTCAACTAAAATTCTGTATGGGTACTTGTGAAAAAGAACTTTAGAGTTGAGCATGAAATCATATGCAAAAAAAAAGAGGAAGTGTTTATAATCTTAGAGCCTGAACAGAAATAATTCAATAGGAAATGCTGCAGTGAGGATGATAATTTGATATAGTCTACGGTTTACATGGTTTATGAATACAATTATTAATCTGAAACATTGGAAAACATGACAGTTCCTCCTTAGTGTGCAATGATTAGCATATAGTGTCTACTTCCACGTGGTGGATATCTACTCTAGTAGCCTACTGTAGATAGACAGGATGGTAGACCCCACACCTTACTATTACTATTACAGCTACGGTATAGGTTATGTTGAATATTTTTTACTTTGTAACACATTGCAACACTACTGGTTAGAAAATACAATAAAATAGGGCAAAAGTCAATCATCTAGTATAATTTTCGGCAAAGAAAACAAATAATTTTAGTTTGCCTTTGTGAAAATATGACATACATGTATACTCTATTATTATTCTGTATGGCATTACGAATTAGACATACATGTACATATTGATTACTTAATATAACTACTTCTGGACTTGTATACTTAATGATTTGGTATTACGTGTAGTACTTGTACAAGTAGATGTTCATTTACTAAATTGCTATTAATATCATCTATGGCATAAAACATTACTGGAAAGTTTCAAACCACTATTGAGACTTTAGAGTGTTGACGTGATTGAATCAAGCAGCTGTGCATTTATACTGACAAATTGAAGACATATTAAAAAAAAAAAAACACTTGTGAAAATAAATAAGATTTTATGATTGACTTGCACACCATGAAATCAAGCAAACATACCTGATGGGCAGACTTGCACGTCGTAAATATCGTGTATCCATGCTTGCCACTAGCAAAACAGCAAATACATATCAGCAACTAAAAATGACTGTTCAGTCAACATATGACGATCACCAGCTATTCACGAAACTAAGTCTAACAGAATACATCATCACAGTTAAACACAGCCACAGAACCTCAACTAGAGGCACCTCAACAACAACATGAGATAAGAGTCGAGGAAAGACGTATGTATAGTAAGTCATTTATGAATATAAACTTCATATATCATCAAACCATTTTCACCTATCCATAGTTACAATAGTCAATAGATAATTGAAGCATCTGAATGCAAGATTTACAATTTTACTATCATTAAGTCTATGTGTCACAACACAGCATGCATCGTACAACTCAATTAGAAAATGTTGATGCAGATTTAAGGTTATGTTGAACCTGATATTGGATAATATGAACGTCAATAACGAGGCATTGTCTGATCATTTCTGGCTATATTTTTTAATTTAAAAACATTATTGGAGCAGTTGTATCTCAAAATGTAAAAGATTATCACACAATGTCTCTTTAAATAACAAAATATATTTGATTATGCATTGAAATAGTAGTGTAAGATGGTATTAAATACATGTAAATTGGGGAAGAAAGCATTATTATGACTACAATAACTTGTCAGGTTCACTTCAAGATAGGCACTCATGCATTGGAGCACTGCAATCCTCTGGTAACAATGCACTATGACATTGCCCATAGGAACAAATGTCATGACATTACGTGCATGAATGACATCATCCTATTACTGTTATCATTTTAATACAGTTACATCACATTTAGGTGTAAAATAGTTTGCATGCAATTATAACTTAAAAAGGTTTACACCACAAATCCTTTGTTACCATAGGATTTGTTACCAAATCCATTGTTACCCATGAAGAAAAGTGCTAATGGACATTTACATGTGGTGAAATGTATTAGTTAAAATGTGTTCGACGTTATGAAAACTTACAAATAGAACCTCACATTTACCAATATCAATAAAATGCAATCTGTCATAAATAAAATAAAATATATCATGCAATAAAAAGGTTTTTTAAAGTGAATGTTCATCAATATACATAAAAAAAACCCGATAATTATGTTTCGATAACAAATATTTCAGTATTCCTGTAGCAGGATAATTTTCTACCTAGATCAAAAACACTATCGCTCTGTTCTCCCACTCTCTGGTCAGAAGCTGTCAATCAATGTCAGACAAACTGTGACACGGGACCTTGAAGAATAGCAGTTTTTAAAAACACAATACGCTAAAGCCTTGACAGAAACTGAGGGTGTTTGACGTTACGTGAGGATCGGAGCTACTGATACTCACATTGCGGGTCTGTTCAATCGGTGTAGGAAGGAGTCAATTGCTGACGGCCGCTCCCCAAAGACAACTGGCGATGTTGCTGTAGCTGTAGCTGTTGCTAGTTCCCCAGTGCTTGCCCCCAGAGGGTGACAACCCACCTCATCTTCCACACCCACCACACTACAGCTTCCTGGAGATAGAACAAAAGGAAAAAGATTCAGTCAGATGGATTTTAGAGCCACTTTCAAGATTATTTCACAGCTGGCATATTTTGTTGGTATTGGATATCCACTGGCTGGTTGTGCTAGCTCATGTAATATCCTGCCACAGTTAGAACAGGGATACCCACTCACATTAATAGAAGACTTCAAGCTGCTTTACCCCTTTAATGCCTAGTGCCAAGCAGGAGAACAACTACTACCATATTGTAATGTGGTCTGGGCTTGATCTACCACTCTCCAGACAGATTTTAACCATGATGCCATGGAGACAGTTGATAGAAAAGGAATAAATAGCTAGTAATATAGAAATTGGTTTCATGGAAATGTGTTCAAAAACAGCTTTTGAAGATAAGTAAATTGAGTAATAAATCAGCTATAGATAGAAGAAACAAATCAATTGTTGAGTGAGTGAATATAGATTTTAACGTCACTGCAGGAATCGTTCACCCATTTGCGATGAAATCAATTGTTGAATGTAGCATATACTTAAAAAACAATAATTCATTTAGTCATTCTCAAGATATATTTCAAATTAAAGGATCAAGCTTCATATGACAATTTGAGAAGCAACAATTTTTGAATCATTATTGATATAACTTATTGTTATTATAGCCTATTTCAAATCTACACTTTTCTAACTGAACTAGAAGTAGGGCTTTTATGAGAAGGCAGGCATATTTTATGTCCTCTTCTTTCAGTTGAACACAACATGTATATTCTGAGCTGTGTAGTCGTGTCATCATTGATGGAAAAACAACCAGCTAACTTCACGCTTCATTTGGCGAGCTCTCATTGCAGGCAGAAAGTAACCTCATCTGACAAGATTGTACACTATATATACTATTTATATGTGAAGGAAAGCAGTGTTTTGCTGGCACATGTAACGTCTTAGACAAACTCAATTACAGTTGGCAACTACTGTATCATTTATCAGCTGAATTAACCAAAAACTTCAAATTAAAACACTTAATGAGATCTTTAGATATCTATGCTAGCCTAGTGTACTTGGAATCTGTTACGTATTTACACAATTATGGAAAATACCATGAATTTGATAACTATGAAAAACATAAATGCAGACAAGATGTAACTAGCACAGCATCGCTGACAGCCTTTCCTGGTGCATGAAGCACTGGCACTATAACAATCTGACTACACAGTATTATTTGTACTTTATGCAAATTCACATAACGTAATTTCCATTGCCTTATGTGTAATACTATAATAAATAGTACGGTGGTTCCAATGTCAACATTTCAGCCACTAGGGTCTTTTTCAAAGTAGACCTATTTCTCGTAATGTTAAAGGTATCCTACGGGTGAGTAGAAATTTCATGTTTTGTTATTTATATCATTATTCAGGTGAGTACGTTTTAAAGTTAAGTTCCAACCCTGTTATAGTATACTGTAAATCATGAAATTAATGCGGCACTAATTTAATGCGACCTCTAGATTTTAGACGTAAATGCGACACCAGGTCTTACCTTTAATTGATGGCATTAATATTCTGCTTGCGTTAATTTCATCATTTACAGTAATAAGTAACAAACAAGTCTTTTATGTTTATTAGATCAAAGTGACTTGGTTGCGTTCCATAAAGCTTTATGTTATTACATACATCCATATCTTATTGATCAGTGGATAGGAAATTGATGGTAGATCTCATCTGAATAAACATGAATACAATCTTACTAGAGCAAATCTATAGAGACCATACATAGCATTGCTCATAAATACTTTATGTATGGAGGATATAGGGTATATAATTAGAATAGTATAGAGTTCAATTAAACAAGTGCTAAATAAGTGATGCTGATGAAAGGGGATAAGATGTCTGCGGCTCTATACAACACCTACTAGCTGTGTGATACGACACTTCACACCCATGTAATACATTGTATTGTTATCAAGGAATGGCGCGAAACACATCATTACTACAAGACTAATCAGTCACCCATCATCTTGTTTGTCAGTTTAGATATGACATATTACATCAAACTATAAACTAGACAAAGGTCTATGTGGGAGTGAGTGTGTGTATGTGTGTATGTATGTGTTTGTGCGTGTGTGTGCGTGTGTGTGTGTGTGTGTGTATGTGTGTGTACCGGTATGTCTGTGTGTGTGAGAGAGAGAGAGAGAGAGAGAGAGAGAGAGAGAGAGAGAGAGAGAGAGAGGGGAAAAAAAGAGATAGAGAGAGAAAGATTGAGAGATAGGAGTGATACAACGTAGCTACATCACCTCCTTGATAATATTAACCATCTATTTTCTACTCATCTCCAACTATCTTCATTCATATTAATACAGACTGCTAGATACTAGTATCGACTTTTCATGTGGTAACTCGGTAGTAGATTTCACATGTCAATCAAGATGACATTGACAACAGATGGCCCCACAGACTTTGTCTGTCATCGCCAGCTATAAAATAAACTCATTCACGAAACATGGAAGTGTTCACATTGATTGTAAAGCCTAAAAGGCTAAACTGATGATCATTTGCATACTTCATGTCCATGATGCGGCCTGATATCTAGGAAGTATCTCTCACACAGACGCCACCCAGCCTCCGCTGACAGCCGACCACCAACACATTGTCCAGCAAGCGCACCAGGGGAAATTATCACATTGTTGTGCAATGTTGAGAGAAATTCATACAATTTCCTTGGGAATCCAGCCGCAGAATGAAAACTACTGGGGATCTTCTCCTTCGGACATTCTAATTGACCCAGATAGCTCTTCACACTCGGGTCAATCTGACCAAAATCTCCTTAAGAGTCAGCTCAAGCTTGCTAAGTAAAGTCTTCAAATGCCAGGCCAATATTGATCTAGTAGTATATCATGTACTTCACGTGCTTTGTCTTTGATGTTGGGAGTCCATACATTTAGACACGGGTTGCCATCAATACATACATACAATCACTAACATTGGAACCAGTAAACATACCAGTGAGTGAGTGAATATGGCGTTTAAGATCGGTGCAGGAATCTTTCACCCATTTGCGACGAGTAAACATACCAGAAAAACGACCTAATTATTTCCCGAAAATAATTTTTTATTAAATTAAGCTTTTTCAAAAACGTAATGTTATTATTGTTTATATTTTGTTCATATCACACTTGTTAATGGTACCCATTATATTGGGTATGATCTTTAATTAACAATAACCTGAGGCAAAAATATGAAAACATCTATTATTACAAAATATTCAGCTACCGTACTGTGCATGATTTATGTAATTACAATTTGTAAAGAATATATTTTGCATGTTTACTTACCATATAAAAACAATTGTATTTACAAGTTGTTACGAGTCTGTGAGTAAGTTATTGTCTTACACTACAGAGGGAATCTCTTACCCATGCGTGATGATCAAGTTGTTAGATGAGCCTACCTCTAGTTTTAGAATTAATAGTGATACAATTTGTCTTTTCTTAGTCAATTTCAATTTGATACTATAGTCAAACGCTTGAATTAATGCTTACATTACACCAGCAATATTTCACCCATGCATGATTGTCAATTGAAATTTATGGCTTAGAAGTTCAACAGAATTTACATATTGCAGTGACTTGCTTAAAATATAGGACGAGAACCTGCAACACGATCGTCTCAATAGCGAACACCTGACAATCGGTGTACTTGTCAGATCGGTGTACTTGTCAGATAAAAATGCATCGGTAAAAAGATAGAATGTTGCCAGTCAAAACGATCAATGAGTGAACATTAAAGCTACTTGTGAATTGTGACACAGCAACAAATGAGGCAGCTCAGATCTGGGGCACTTTCTTTGCTGGACTCGCCGACTCCACTCGGCAATTATCCCCCGGCCGGAGACTGACATAAACCTTATTGACGTCATTCACAAAAGCTATGGCCACTCATTATTGCTTCATATTGTTATCCTGCCTGGCGACATTCACTGCAGATTACATATTGAACGGGTAAAACACGTAGGAGCGCCACATCTATATTACAGTGGTTGTCACATGATGCTGTGCTCAATAGCATTGATCAATGGCTCCATACAACTTGCCACACACGCAATGAGATCCATCATCAACTCTTATTAATGGAAAACATATTATTTCTTTTCTACATTGGCATTTTTTAATGCAAATATTATTTACGTTGGATTTTGCAAAACATTAATATAAATAACACAAATTCTATGAGGGATATATAAAACAACAACCAATAAACAAATATTTCAGACTGAAATTTCCTCGTGAAGCTGGAAGTGATGATGATGATGATGATGATGATGATGATGATGATGATGATGATTATTGATGATGACAATAATGCATTTTAATGTAAAATATATGTACAATTCTACTTCCAATGTTCTGCAGCTCAGTGACACTGATCAATATAATATATGTTATTGTTATTGTTATTGTTGTGTATACGTTAATGAAGATTTTCCTTTGTTGTTGAGAAAGCAAACAATGACTTATTAACCCATGTTATGCTATTGCTTTCAACCTGTCTTAGATGATAAGAGAGATTTGTTTTGCTTTCTACTTGCTCCTTATCCTTATGTATACATCTATGTCATGTAAACATGGTCTATGTTAACCCATTAATGCCCAACCTTTTGGGGGGGCTAAAATTTGGATACCGGTATGTGATAGAACCTGATGCACTACAAACAAAATTAACTTTTTCTTTGAGACCATGTTTTCATAAAAACATACAGTATTTTGCACTATATTTAGTAAATGCGCCCCCACAGGGTGCATGGGCATTAATGGGTAGGGTTAACCTGTGCACCATATAATATCTGAGCCCTTTTCAAAGGCACATTTCAGAAGTTGTACTACTATACTAGATATGTGCACTATGTGCCGCATAAAAGTGCATGTCTTTGTAAACTATAAATAAAATCACCAAACCTGAATTTATTCAAAGTAGCCAGGCAAGCATTACATTTTCACACCCATTTGGATTCCATAATATAAATATTTAAAGTCAATTTATAAGCGAGTGTGTGAATATATGGAGTTTATAATTTATAATTTATACGTAAAATGAAAAGAAAAGGTTTGCCTGCACATAACACAATAATGTTATTGTAATTACAATACTAATGTTCACCAGTGACACTACACCCGTGACTGAGGTGAAGTTAAGGTTATCAACAAGAGGTAATGAAAAAGAAATTGATCATTGGTGAAGTTGCTTGGAGGCATTTATTGGAGCAAGGTGCAAAATTAACAAAATTAAGGGCCAGTAATATTCTTGGCCATATAAATTTAGCTTTATATTATTTTAACGATGAAAAATTGCCAAATGTCTTCAAGAACTTGCAGACTCATTGGAGGAAGAATGTCACCAGATTCTGTAAGTTAATTTCTAAAAGTTGGTAGAAAGATCACCCCTAAAATATCAGCCAGCCCTTAATTTACTGTGTTTGAGTATATATATCGACTATGGCAACACATTTCTAGTAATTGTGTGATGAGGAATCCTACCAGTAGAGTTTGTTCTCCGTACAAGATGTAAAGGGGAGACCACTGAGATTGGTCGGCTGAACAGCTGACCGGCACTCTCCGAGCCTAGTAGGGGTCTGTCATGGCGAACTGTGAAGAGAAAGAAATACAAATTTAGTGATTATGTTACCTATTGGTGCACCCATTAAGGGTTAGAAGTTCCCACTCGCTCGGTGGCCCGATCCATTTTTAATAATGTTAAAGGTATCCTATGGGCGTTATTTATATCATTATTTGGGCAAGTACATTTTAAAGTTAAGTTCCAATTAAGTTAAGTTCCAGATTAATACACACACAATGAACAGCATAATAAAATGACCATATAACACAACAGCATAATAACATGCTCCTATGAACACCCAATGAAGAAGTATGTTCCAGACTAACCAAATGTGCAGATCATAACAACAATTATTACAGTAAAACTTTCCAATGCAAGTTATAGGACTCACAAAAGTGAAAGTAAACTGCTGATGCATTCAAAGCTTTACAGGATATATGAAAGTTAAAAATAATATTAGTACATGTTTTCAGTTCTAACCAAGCATAACCTATTTAAATAAACTAATACTAAATGGACTACAGTCTAAGCAAACACATTTGAGTCTAGACCCGACCTGGAGTATGACCTGGAGTATTCGGGTACTCCAGTACTTATCATAGATGTCCTAGTTTGTTACATGTGGCAGTTGCTTAATAGTCATACTAATCTACAATTCAGCGATTCTAACAGGTTGTACTACTTTTGTAGGTACAGCATTCATATTTAATCTCCAATAACCTGTACTAACCCCCTCCATGCTGGAGGCAACAGGAGATGCCCTAACTAGCAGTGTCTGTGCCTAATACAGCAGATATATATATGCTGAGATTAAACCAAATACATGAATATTATGTACATACTATACGTAGTATATTGACATAGGTAAGAGGGTATACAAATACATGAATGACATGCTATAGTATATTTACATATTATATATTTATAATAAGAGTATGTAAATACTAACTTCAGAGGTAATGCTACAAAATAGTGAACACGTTATTGTCAAAACATCATATCTATCATTCTACTGGGGAAACAATATATATAATATAATCAGATAATCTGTCGTGTTAATGTTAATGTTAACGAAACCTACAAGAGCTGTGTTAACCAGGGTTGGAACTTAACTTTAAAACGTACTCGCCCGAATAATGATATAAATAACAAAACATGAAATTTTTCCTCGCCCGTAGGATACCTTTAACATTACGAGAAATGGGTTGGGCTGCAAGCCGAATGGGAACTTCTAACCCTGATTAATTAATCTCAATGTCAGTAAAAGATGTGCGACCAGTGAAGAAGTCCACATGTACAAGCTGCTCTAGTCTGGCTGTGTGTCCCCATTGTAACGGACCGTACACACACCACTGCTGCACATGACCCGGTACACAGCAGAGTCAAGTGTCAGGCTACGCTGCTGTAAACATACCGCGGCTCTCTTCAGGTGGCACCGGCGGACAACTCCACCAGAATAGCCACGCTGCAAGACATGGCCGACACTGATTAAATACCAGGCTGGACAGGTTGTATTGACAAGCACCACCACTGATTAATTCCTAGAGCGCATTCTGCCGTGCTTTCACCAGTCTCCTGTGGATCAAATCCAAAGCCTAAGATCATTTTCTCAGTATCATGTCTCAGCTTCCAACTACATTTTGTGTTCATAAATAATGTTACGGTATTATTATTATTATTATTATTATAACTGCTACTTAGTAACTACTACTACTATTACTACTATTACTACTACTACTACTACTACTACTACAACAACATTCATAAATAATGTTATTGTTATTATTATTATTATTATTATAATAACTGCTACTATTACTACTACTACTACTACTACTACTACTACATTATGTGTTCATAAATAATGTTATTATTATTATAACTGCTACTACTACATTATGTGTTCATAAATAATGTTATAATTGTTATTATTATTATAACTGCTACTACTACTGCTACTATTACTACTACTACTACTACTACTACTACTACTACTACATTATGTGTTCATAAATAATGTTATTATTATTATTATTATAACTGCTACTACTACTACTACTACTATTACTACAACTACTACTACTACTACTACTACTACTACTATATAATCATCATCATAATAATCATAATACAGAAATAATCCATGATATACAGCCAATTCTAGAGCAAATAATTAATACCAGTGAACATCAGTGTGCACTTATTTGACCATCCCAATCCTCTGAACTAAATCATATCATAAATCATAAATGATTGATAGCTAAATGTCTTTACTATCATGTATAATACCGCTAATTAGTAATATGCCACAGTGCTTAAATATGTAAAAGCTGAGGATTCTACCTAGATTCATAATGAATGAAGAAAAGAACCAATCAGAAGGTAATAAATATATAAGCTCTGGAAATAGCAGCATTGGGGAGATGGGAGTATTGATGAGGCCATTGATGGTAACTCAGGCCATCAGACACTTTCACTGGGGAACTCAGGGGGGTAATCTAGCCGCTCTGTGTTTTCTCACCGCCAGGTAACAGTTCCCCGATACCATCAGCCTTGCCTTATTGATGTTTACTTCCATGTTAGCTCTGTCTGATGCCGTGCAATCAAACCCTCTCCCCCTCCAACAATCACCCCCATTTCAGCCAGAACACAGAGTTCCTTTCCTCCATTCTTCCCTCCCTCCTTGTATTTCTTCCTTCCTTCCCTTCCTCCCTCGTTCCATCAGTCGGTCCTGGGGCAGTCATCAGCTGTCAGACGTAACGAGCTTCTCAACACCTACCTCCATGGAATTACCCAGGCTAACACCTATTACATGGCTACGTGAGCAATTCGGTTAGACTATCAAACGATTGGCCGGCTGAAAGTATCCAACTTGAACTTGGAAGGAAGAAAAAGACACTATTTTGAGGTGGTAGATTGTTGGGGGGAAAACGATCAACCTAAGTGTTTTTTCCCTATCATCCCAAAGAAGGATAGGGTCAACTGCATCTTCACACTACCGACACTGATTGCGCTACTTTAACCCTCTCCCTGCTGAAGGTGACTTAAGTTGCCCAATCACATACAGAAATAGAACACTTTGATTTTATTCAGCAGGGAGAAGGGACTATTCTGTATGTTGTTGTCTTGAAATTGATCTAATATTTTAGAAAAAAAAGTTTCATTTATATTTTGTGCTGAATGAAATATAAAGCTTATGTTTCATTATTGAGGATGTCTTACATTGAAACGGCCAATTTATTATCACTGTGATTATTGCAATACTAATGTGATATAGTCATGTGGGTTAACATCAGGGTTAGAAGTTATCAATCGCCCGGCAGCCCAATCCATTTCTCGTAATGTTAAAGGTATCCGACGGGCAAGTAGAAATTTGATGTTTTGTTATTTATATAATTATTCGGGCGAGGATATTTTAAAGTTAAGTTCTAATCCTGGTTAACATGCAATACTTACAGGTGAACTATGAAATCAGAATGACCCACATGTTACATATTTACATACAGAGTAAGTATGCAATACGGTACCTGCAGGTTAACAGTGGTAAAGGGGCAAACAATGGATATGCAGTACCACAGTTCGTACTTCAATAGTGTCCCCAGCAACACAGCAGCCACTGAAGCCGACTACGATCGATCAGCATCGGATGAATCACACAGCTGTACAAACATTTCTACCCAGTATTGATAATAGATTACATAAATAGTTCTGGGATAGGCAAGGGTAAATGTAGATTAGCGATGGTGAAAATATAAATGGTTGCATTTCATGTACGATAATTATATACAAAGCTAAACAAATATAAAAAAAATATAAAAAATAAAAATATGTGCAAGCATACACACTGGACAGAAAGGATTACGATGGAAATACTGTCAGCTTGATAAATGGAGTTCATGAAAACACTGGACAGTTGGAGGAGGTTATTAACTTAGGGTCATTGATTTCTACGTCTAACTGCCCCATGATTTGCCACGATTTGTGCAATGATGAGTATGCACCAAGTAAAAGCTGGGATATCCGAGTACCTTCCCATGATATGACATAATGAACGGAAGGAAGGAAACTGATGCATAGCCAATATTACTCATACAACTGGGGTGCGTTCAAGATAGAATACATGCAATACAATACTTTTCCCTACATGTATTGCACGTTGAACGGCTTCGTGTGTGTCGCTTTTCCTACAAAGATCACAGCCTCCAGACCCGTAGTGAAAAGTATCATGAGTATTAATATGTATTGCTACGCGTGATGGCTGAACGGCTTCTGTAGCAATACATAGCAATACATATTGATATGTATTCTAGCATGAATGCACCTCTGATGATTCACAGGACGATGCAGACCAGATCAGAGTTATGGAGACAAGATACCTATATAGAACTTGTCATAGTCTGCACTGTAGATAACAATAGAATTTTAATACACGCACATGCACACACACGCACATGCACACACACACACACACACACACACACACACACAAACCTCAACAACACACATACCACACACACCCACACACACACATACAACACTATTTAATGGTTCACAGACAAGAGACCAATAGATCTATGTAATCTAGAGAACTATATGTACATAGTGGTGCATGTAAGACAGCTATTACTTCAAGCTATTAGAACAACATTCATAGTCTCTGCTCAAGTGGAATGTCTCTAGATAAAGATCTATTAGTATTATTACAATTATAATATAATGTTCCTTATTATTTCAACATTGTAAAAACATGAAGTATTATGGATGGGGACTTATTTTTCAATGACATGAAAGAATAAATATATTAATTTCTTATTAAAATATATAAATATACAATTCAAAGCATGATATAGATGTACCTGAATATTGTATTGAAGCTGGTTCGACTCAGAGTATTGTCATGTCATAAAGTAAATAGTACTATGACTATATGACTATGAACAGCATACACACATATAAATAATAACTGCACGGGATGACATGTAATGCATCACAAACTACTGTACTCAGACTTGAGGTGAAATCAGCTGAAGCGTTAACACTTTCCAGTAAATACACACAGACCTCAGAACATCAACATGATCGAGACATCAACTGCTACATATTTTATACCATGTGTATCACAAACGAGTTTGCTAAAATAGCTGATACTATTAGTTTAACCCTCTAAATTCATAATTAATGTAACTTTTATGAAAACGCTATGGAAAAATGTTCTATCTCGCACTGGTTGTAAATACTGTAAATATTGATAACAATAAAAACATGTATTTAAATGCAAACAATTAGAGCTTTTCAACATGTGATGTCACCATCGCGACAAAGCTGCAATGTGTGCAAAGCGCGTATAAGAAAACACTGAAGGACAGAATAAACAATTAATCTTCTAACTGACATGCAATCATTATCTTGTGATTAAAAAACTTGTCTTCCGTTTTGATTTTCTGCTGAATTTTGCAAGTTGTGTTGATCTTTGCTACCCCGGACAAATTGACCTTGGTTATAAGCTGACATAACATGCTACCTAGTTGTAGTAACTGAATTTACATGACATAAGGACTTAACTTGTTATCTCAGGGCTATGTTAGGGTGTGATAACGCAAGCCACTGGCATTGTGCAGTACACTAGTCAATACATGTATCATGTGTCACGTAGCTAGATAAAGGTCCATACATGCTGTACAAAATCTAGCACGATATTAACTTCCTAGTTGGCTTGATATTACAGAGTTTGCAAATTAAAAATGAACACTCGCCCGGGCCATTCCTCCTAATGCTAAAGGTATCCTAATGGCGAGTAGGAATCAGTAGCCTAACTAGACAATTGCTTGGTCAGACAATAGCCTAACTAGACAATTGCTTGGTCAGACAGTAGCCTAACTAGACAATAGCTTGGTCAGACAGTAGCCTAACTAGACAATAGCTTGGTCAGACAGTAGCCTAACTAGACAGTAGCTTGGCCAAACAGTAGACATATCCTGGTGAGACTGTACTCCAACTAGAGGTATCCTGGCCAGACAACTGGTGGCGACACACTGTGACAGTCAGTCTGGATGTCATGGCAGTCACTGGTCAACATGCAGACAACTTACCAGCACCTATGCTTCTTTGAGCTGAAGAACTACGGGGTGTCCTGGGGGAATTCCGGTTCCGATTCCGCATGTGTTCCTGGTACCAAAGGTCCAGGTCATCAATGTGGTGTTTGGTTTTCATCATGTTCATCGCATCTCGTAATTTTACTAACGTTATTTCGAAGAAATATCAAGACCAGTGTTCTATTTCACAGACATGTGTAGTGCTGATTTCAATTGTACAACAAATTCCCAATATATACTTCAAAGCGAAATTCCCAATTATATCCTTCAAAGTGAATCCTCAAATAGACTTTGTACACAAAAGTATCCAATGTTCAGTATGTCGTTGATGACCTCTGTAGAAGGCAGATCAACTAGATGATGGGGAGTCAAGCTCTCACTCCATTCTCAAGGTGACAAACACCAGATGTAATTAAAAATCTGTAGGTAAAATGTTAAGGAAAAAGCATTGATACAAGAATAAGATTATACAAATATCAGTAAAAAATGCAGCATGCTTTTATAAGACATAAATGATCGGTCAAAACAGTTTAAATTCATCCTGTTTCAAGCAAGAACCTGGTACAAGTTACAACACTACTGTGAAGTTGTGAACGCCGTCCAGATGCACATCAATACCCATTAGCCAGAGATCGTGTGTATGTGAACCACGTCTGGTAGTAAAGAACAACTATAAGTGTTTCCACAACCAAGCACTTAACATAATCTCAATATTATCAAATAATGTATATTGATTATTGATTCCTGCACAAGACACAGAGTAAATGTAGGCGGAGTATACGTAATGAACTCAACTAAAGAAGATTGCATTGGATTGCAGAGTTTCCCAAATTACTGTGTTACTGTAGTTGGTAGAGCGTTGGACTCGTAATCCAGCGACTCGGGTTCGAATCCCAGGATCGGCAGTGGTCCTGCTTCAATGGCGCCCAACGTGGGGCAAAGTTGTGTTTCAGAGATTATGGAGTGGAACAGTTTACGAGTGACTTAGCACATGTATGTACCTCTAAAAGATTGCAATGAGCATATTCCATGAGTGATGCTACATATTATCTATTGCCTTATTATTGGAATGAAAAATATAAATGTTGTAATTATTTGACAAGCACAGGAATGGAGTTTCTCTGATGTAAATGATCAAATCTGGCAATTCAATGCTGTGTTGGATTACTTTACGATATTTGACAACAAATGATCATGCTTGTATTGTCAAGCTTTAAAATTAATTGAAATTGTTGAATTATTTATGTTCTTCATCTCTTAGAGGGTTGAAATCAATAGAGGAGAGAGACAATGTATAGTGCTATGAATGTGGTAAAGTTAACAAATAATAAACATCCTAACAAGTGTTGAAGACTATCCAGTGAACGCCCATAACAATACAAACTGACCCTAGACCAATGACTGCAAACAGATCTGCACTCACCATGCTCACAGCTAGCCAACCAGAACAGTAGAAACCTATCTCCACTGATTGTATATTGTGAGCATATTGACGGGTATTAGTAAACCACCTGATTGGAAAATAAAATCTGAATGTGATCTTCATGATTGGAATATGTATAAGCCTTCAGATATCTTATTTTGAGGAAGCTTCCAACCAAGCTTCTGAACTTGGCCTAACCTTCTCCATGCTGAAGGCAACCAGAGATGCCATAAAAGGCTGTATCTGTGCCTAATCCAGCAGGGAGAGGGTTAACTAGTATATTTTAGAATTGAGGTTTAGACTCATTTTCAAGATTAGTTCACATCTATTCTTCTTCTTTGTGTCTGCAAGTTCTTCAACACTATCTGGTGTCTGTAGACATTTTGAAATTCTTCAATGTAAAAAAAAAATTAAAAAAATAAAAAAATAAAAATAATATTAATAATAATAATAATATTAGTTTTCTTTATCATTTTTCATCATCATCATAATCATAAAAATGAAAATATATCTGGGTACTACTACTTCTACTACCGGTATTACTAAATTTAGAGCACTTTCCTTAATTTGTATGATCTTTTTCATTAAATTAGATGTATACATTCAAAGACATACTATATAATATAAAGCTATTATTTAACTTCCATATCATTTAAATGACATTAACACCAACATTCTTTTGGGAAAGTTGATATATTTGTTTTGACTTGTACTTCAGCTCCTATTCCAACTTTCTCTCCAGGTCAGCAGAACGTCAATATAACCCTATTGATAATACCGATCTTGAAGCTCTTGGGGATCTGAATCAAGCAGCTGATTCAGTATAAAGGAATGTTATAGCCCAATTCAGTTGAAATAACACTGAAAGTGTCTGAGATTGATCCCATCGTTGATTGACAGATTAATCTGGTTCACACCCCACCGCTTAGAGTCATGCTACACTGACTTATACACTGAATACATCTACACATTCACTTTAAGAATTCCTGATGGCAGCTATTGCAAATTTAATGATCTTCACAACTACAGTGCTCCCTCGATATAACGCCCTTCAATGCACTGCGGATACAACGCAGGGTCCAACGTGGACCTCATTTAAAAATAAATAAAATTTTAAAAAATCATTTTTTTTCTCTCCAATTGATATGACGCGGGTATTATAACGCGGGTGGCATGTCATGGACCCCAAATTCAGCGTTATATCGAGGGAGCACTGTACTTGCTTCTATTTCACAACAATGGCTCATCCATTTATGGCAGAATGAAGCATGCAACACCTATACCATGTATACCGGTATATCACCGACTGTTACAGCACACCTGCAACAACTCAAATAGGGATGATACTTGATAACTTCAGTGCTACATTATGACACTACAGTCAACCCATACTACCATGATTGCAGTGGAATTTGGAAATATTCACTTTCACAAACATTGATGCTTGGAACTATACATATAGAGGTAGAAATCACGCCTGACCGCAGGCCAAATGCACTTAAAACCATTGTCAAACATGCCAACTTAATTTCTGACGTGCCCTTTTGATTTTCAATAGACTGTTCTTGGGGTTTTTTAAATGCAAAATATAAATCAAAGTTTATAATGCATAAATATACATAATCACACACCTCAAGTGAAGTATACGGTACTTAATATGTTCTATTATGATTATTACCAAGGCAGTTTCCCTTTTACAAGAAACAGCTCGAGGCCACCTTGAAAAGGTTTAGCAATTTTTTTAAATTACAATTTTAAATGTTCATAAAAAATAATGGCCCTTAAGATGTTTTGGAGGGCACTCTAAGTTTGCCCTCATGTCTATCTGGAAATTTACATTTATTTCTACCCATGCATATAATATTATCTTGAAAACAAAGAACATGCTAAATGACCGATTGCTGCAGGAATCTTTCACCATTGCCTGACGAACCCTGCTAAAGACTAAGTATAAATTGTGTGTCTTCAAATAGCTGAAGGCCAATGTCAAGCATAAAGGGTATCGTATTTATAATTATCCAAATGCATTGATCAACAAGCCTCTAAATATGGAGAAGCAAAAGCAAAGCAAAGTAAATACATGACATTACAAGTAATTAGGATAATATCTTCTCACGAGGACTTCAAATAACGGCAGGCATCATATTCCTCCTTCACATTAAGAGTTAGGATACATACACACACATTCGTCACCTAAGGGTGAAAGATTCCTGCTGCGACGTAAAACAAAAAATAAAATTATAATGTTTTATTTTTTTAAAAATGATTCACTCACATACACACACATACTGCAGTCCATACACACAAAAGAGTACCGTCAGTGGCCATACAGTTATGGTACCGATCACATGCATGATGGTGATTTCCAGGGTGGTGGCATGCCAGCAGTGGTTGCTTGCCCTCCAGCTTGCTGATCAGGGTCAGTGATTGCGGAGTTAAAACATCGCTGCAGGAATCTTTCACCTATTTGCGACGATGTTCTGATCAGTAATCTGTTGTGGTAACATGGATGTAAACAAGATAAGACAGATTTCAGGCTGGTGGTTGGCAGCAGTGGTTGACTTGGCTGAAATGGTTGGCAGAAGTTGTCAGTTGGCTGTAACCAAGCCACTGTGAACATGACACCAAGCCACTGTGATGTACTGTGAACATGACACCAAGCCACTGTGAACATGCCACCAAGCCACTGTGATGTACTGTGAACATGACACCAAGCCACTGTGATGTACTGTGAACATGACACCAAGCCACTGTGAACATGCCACCAAGCCA
>JAVCKZ010061185.1:0-15388 GCA_034780755.1 Lepetodrilus elevatus
CGCAGGTTTACTGCAACATTCAGCGCTACGGATGTTGCGGGTTTCCTCCTGCACTAAACTGACAAGTCGTGATATTACTGAAAGATTCTAGAAAGCGACTTTAAACCCCAATACAAAAAAAAAACAAAAAACAACAACAACAACAATTATATGCAATTATGCTGTTGTATAAATAAGTAAGTGTCTAGAGTTTGATTTCAATTGGGTATTTTGAATTGTCATAGCCAAGTACAGTAATACTAAGAGAAGAAGCAGGTGTCTAATTGACCGATGTGTTTCAGAAACAACAACCAGGATGAAGACCAGAAAGGCAGCGTCAGCTTCTCCTTCACCAAGACGGCCCCGGCAAAGATTGAAGCGTCGACCGTGTTCGCCGTAGAAGTGGAGGAGGAGCCGAAGGTGGACGGGGAGGACGACCACCAGGGCGCTGCAGGAGCCGCTGTGCCGGACAAGAAGGAGTTCTCCTTCACCAAGGTGCTGAGCAAGGACGACAAGGAGCTGGACTGGCCCCAGGACATGATCCAGTACACCAAGTGTGAGCCCAGCATCAGCTACAGCTGCAATCCTCTCACCTTCGACTTCCGCCAGCTCCTTCTCAAATCCAAACAAAAGGTGGCGCCAGATGTCGAGGCAGACGTGAAGAAAGCGACCGAGAGCCAACAGGAGACCCCCGTGGTGAACAACGATGTTAAGACTCCCGAGTTGAAAGTTGAGGTAGTAGAGGAACAGGTTGATCCTAAGGAAGGGGATAAGAAGGAAGGAAATGATGCTGTTGTTGCAGAGACGGTCACAGATGTTAAGGCTGAGAAGTTGGAGGAAAATGGAAATAAGGTAGTGGAGTTTACTGCTGAGGTGAAAGAAGAGAAGCATGCCAAGCGCAAGAAGCGTAAACATAAGAAAAAGAAGAAGCACTCCAATCAGATAGAGGGAGAGGATGGGGTTAAAGCAGTCGAAGGTGAGGAAGGGGTTAAAGAAGTTAGTAAGAAGAAGAAGAAAAAGAAGAAACATAAGAAGCACAAGCACAAGGTTCAGGAAGGAGAGGAAAATAATGAGAAGAAGATTAAGAAAAGAAAGAAGAAATCCAAGAAGAAGCACACGAAAGAAGCGGGCGATAACGTGGAAAATAACGAAGGTGGTGAGAGTGAACAGGTCGACGATGCTAAAGGGGGAAAGAAGACACCCAGGAAAAGGTCGAGGAAGCGAAAGCGCAAACACAGACACAGTGAACACCGCAGCGAGCAGGAAAAGGAGGTGGCAGCTAAAACTGATGCTCCTAAAACTGATGCTCCTGCAGAAACTAATGATGTGGATGCTCCACCCAAGAAGAAAAAGAAGAAATCTAAGAAGAACAAGGTGGTTTTGGAATATAAAGATACGGCTTCCTCAGATTCTGAAGAGGCTGGCGCCACTGTAAAGCTGGACCAGAAGGCCGTCGTTGTACCAGAGGCTGATGTTAATGCTGAGCCTGCTGCCGACAAAACACCCCAGAAGATCCTTGTTCCCAAGAAGATAGGGATAGGGAAGACAACTGTGGAGACGAAAGTAAGCACACCAAAAAATGATATGAAGTCGCCTTCGAACAAAGGCGTAGCGAAAGGAATTGCTCAGAAATCCCCACAGGAAGGAAAAGCTGCAAAGAAAATAAAAACGCCTGAAATTCAAGACGCAAGAATTCAGGCACTTCGGAAACGGACTGCAAGTGAATCGGGAACAGAGGAGTCTGCTGCGACTCCTTCCAAGTTAACGAAGACTGATGCGAAGGGGAAGCCTGAGCAGGGCAGTGAGGACACGTGGACAAAGATGGAAGGACTGTACGAGAACAAGCCGTCCGAGGACAACAGCAAGTCCAAGTGGGACACCAGCGAGAGTGAAGGAGAGGAGAAAGTCGAGTCCAAGAACACTGAGTCCAAGAACACCGAGGTCAAGAACACCGAGGTCAAGTCCAGCTCGTGTAAACACGGAGGCTGCAACTTGAATGAAAGTAAACCGAATGAAAGTAAACCAGATAGAGTCCCCGTTGAAAGTCACTCCAATGAAGGAAAGAAGAGTAAGTCTTCTAAGAGTCGACGGTCATACAGCTCGTCTTCTGAATCCGATGGATACAGCAGTAGATCTCGGAGTCGATCAAGGCATCGTTCCAGGACCAGGTCATATTCCAGGTCCAGGTCAAGGTCAAGGTCCCGATCGCGGTCTTACAGGTCGAGGTCTCACTCGTACTATTCCGACGACTCGAGATACAGTCGGTCAAGATCTTCAAGCCGTTCCAGGTCGGGGAGAAGCTACAGCAGAAGTCATTCCCGACATAGATCTAGAAGGAAGCGGTCTTATTCAAGATCCTATAGTAGGTCAAGTCGGTCTAGCTACTCGAGGTCAAGTTCCAGATCACGTTCCTACAGCAGATCACGTACTTACTCCCGTTCAAGGTCCCGATCTAGAAGAAGATCGTCTTCAAGGAATCGTTCTTACAAATCTCTTTTAGCTAGAAAAGTTAAACCCAGTACTATAATAACTCCAGTCGTGAAGGAGGATGCTGCTAATAAAGAAGTGCCGCTGGTTGAAGAAAAGAAGAGCGATCTTGATATCCCTCTCCCAACCAAGACGGACAAAGAGTCGGAAGCAGAATCTGAGACTCCGCAGGGCAAAACACCGGGCAATCTTACTAATATCCCCCTCCCACCACCTGGAGAGGGCAACGAACAATCTCAGAGTGAGAAAACAGGAGCAGCAGCAGAAGGTGAGACTTCGTTACCTCCACCCCCACCACCAGAGGAGCAAAGCGAGTACGGCATGCATCCAGACATGATGGGACATGACATGGGCATGCATTCAGACATGATGGGACATGACATGGGTCACTATCCGAACATGCCACCCCCACCTCCTCCACATGGATATGGCCCTGGACCACCACCGAGAGGAATGTTCTTCCACGGCCCACGACCTGGACCCGGACCTCGTCCAGGAGGACCAGGTATGGGTCATGGGCCCATGGGTAGAGGCGGACCAGGGATGGGTCCACCAGGAAGACACATGGGCCCAGGAGGACCCAGACCAGGGATGGGAATGGGTCCACCAGGGCCAGGCATGGGCCCAGGACCTCGAGGTGGACCAGGAATGGGTCCCCCTGGACCGGGTATGGGACACAGACCAGGAATGGGCCCACCAGGACCAGGAATGGGCCCGCCAGGTATGAGGCCGGGTCCACAGGGGCCAAGGATGAGAATGCCGATGAGAGGTCCTCCAATGCGAAATCCAGGTCAGTTTGGGCCGCCACACGGGATGCCACCGCCAGGCATGAGAGGTCATCCAATGGGAATGCAGAGAGGTCCACCGCCCGGAATGGGACCCTATCCTAGAATGATGGGTCCTCATGATCCAAATATGAGACCCCGAGGCTCACCACCACCGCTACCACCACCTAAGTCACCATCACCACAGCCACCGCCTCCACCCAAGAAGGAAGAGGAGAAGAAAGAAGAGCCCAAGCCTATGGAACCCATCATCCCTCCAGAACAGGCTGAACAATACCGCAAACTACAGCAGCAGGCAGTGAAGCATGCTAAGAGGCAACAGCGTAGGCAGAAACAGGCTGAGAACGGAGAGCCTATAGAGTCCAGCTCTGATGAAGAAGAGCAGATGGAAGCGGACGAGGCAGCCGCGGCTGCAGCAGCTGAGGCGGCCGCTACAGCTGAAGAAGCAGCTGCGGTGGAGGAGGCACAGACCATCCTTCTGCCCGCTGCCCAGTCTCCTCTCATGCAGCAGCCTACACTCATATTCCAACAGCCCAGTCAAGTCCAGCTGGCCCACGCACCGCAGTTACTTCAAGCTCAACCACAGTTCATCGTACCACACACCGCAGTTCTTGCCAACCACATGGGACTCCCAATACAAGCCGGAGCCCCCGTCATAGCCATGCCACACATGGCCGGAACCCCTCAGATGTCCACTGCCATGCCTTCCCCAATACCAATCCAGACACCATCCGGCGTGCAGTTCGTCAGCCCCTCACTCCACAGCCAGCTCATGGCGTCCTCGCCCGGAATCCAGATCCCGGCAAGCATGGGCGGGGGCGTAGCTGGACTGCAGAACATCCACGGACTGCAGACCATCCACGGCATCCAGCAGCTGCAAGGTCTCCACAGCATGCAGCAGATGCAACAGATGCAGCAGATGCAACAGATGCAGCAGCTCCAGGGCATCCAAGGTCTGCAGGGCGTCCACGGGCTGCCCACGGCGGTGCCTGCCGGACTTCAGCAGATGCAGCAGATTCAACAGATGCAGCAGATGCAGCAGATGCAGCAACAGATGTTCATGCCTGCCCAGCCACAGGGCCAAGTCATTCTCATACCCAGAATGCCACGACAAGCATTGTGATGACAATGGCCCTTAGAAATGTGATCGACTGTGCTGTGCGCGCGCGAATGTGTATGTGTGTATGTGTATACACTTTTAAGCAGAATGTGTGCCCAGATGTAAATTGATTGTGCAATGATTAGTGTTGATCATGTTAACCGTGATTGCCATTAGGTCTGTGATAGACAGGAGTGGTAACGTGACTGTGCAGTCAGCCGATCTGACCCAAGTTCTTCAAATATGATGGAAAGACCCGTGTCAGAGATGGCACCACTGTGCTGTCCACTGCATCATGGAGCTGGTAAAAGTTCACTAGTACGGCAAACACACATTGTGAAAGTATTTAAGTCACAAACGATTGACTCAAAGGAGTACTGTGTCTGTACAGACGGGAAAATCACGGAAGTACGTCAGACTCATGTCCATGTTATGTCAATTAATAGTGCCATTTCATATTGTGGATTGTCTCTGCTGTATGTAGTGTAAGGACGTGTTTCCAGTGATACGGTCACACTGAGGTGTCGTCCATATCCTGTGGACTGTCCAGACTGTTGGAGCTTTTCTTTTGTGAAAATTGTAAAATGCATTTGTAGGTGTATGCCTAGTGACATTGCTCAGTGCCAGACAGTGCCACAGGGAGACTGTAATGCTTTTAATGAAGGAAAGTAGTGTATGTTTTTGATTCCATCCCCACCACACTTGAAACCAGGGGACATTTGTCATGATGCATGTGTAACTCGATGCTTGTTTGCCTGTACTGAGCATAAATACCATATACTGTACTATCCACTGTCTTCTAACCTGAATCAACTAGTCATGAATTTGAACGTTTTGTACCCATTTTTGTTCTCCTTATTTCTGTGTAGATTTTATTTTTTAATGAAAGAAAGTGATTTAATATGCAGTGGTGCAAGTACCACAGTGAATGAAATCAGTGATGTGATTACATGGTTACTTTTGTACAGTATAAATAGCATTTATTGTAAAGAAATACAAACCCCTTTTACCAATGTGTACCAATACTTGATGCCTACTGATGAGATGCACCATATCCTCAAGATGGCTTTGATATCCATATGTCCACAAACAACCAAGTAATGTTCTATTTAGTGAACAGCTCCTGATATCCCATTGTCATCCTGGTGTTATTGGGTTGTTTTTTTTTTTTCATTACCATGCATTTTGGAAGTGGCGTCACTAACCATGAATAAGTCTTTAAATCAATATTTTGCATAATTACCCGAGTTGTGTGAGGAATGGGTGTGATTTACTAGTATTGTGCATTGACAGATCATCATAAGTGCTCAAATAGCAGGAATTGTACAGTCATGTAGTGGTAGTATGACAAAGCTCATTGCAATTTTGCAGTATAAGTATCGATATGAAAAGGAGTTCTGTTAATTATGTATATCCTTACTGAACAGGTGCCTTCTTGATACTTGTAACATGTTTGCATAAAATTGTCATGTTCATTTTCCTGAATTTAGAGTAGTCTGGTAAATCATAGTAGATGATTCGAAGTAGATATAATCTCACATTTTGTCATCGTTGGTATTGGCCTATCAGAAATGTATTATATTTAATATATCTACTGGTATATGCAGCACATGTAATTAATTGTTGTTATTTATAATCATGATGTTTGAGTGTGTTCCTTCCAATTGGAAGTCATCAGAAGTTCAGAAACATTGAAAATGTTATCAGTTCTTAAGTTCATGGGATAATTACGTTTTATTTTTATCCTTAAACTTAACATTGTAATGTTTTGGAAATGGGTTTTAGAATTTACTCTAAAATAATTTTATTGATATTTGACAATGGAATTAAATCTTGAGAATTAAATTCAGATGCTATACTTAATATTGCAGATCTTGCATTGTACTGTTTTCCAATAAATGGAAGATTGTCTAGCTTGGAATGCACACAATGAGTGAATGATTGAGGACTTTGTATCCAGTATGCAAACTTGGCAATTGTATAGTCTCCTGCTCATGTTGCCGCCCTGTCCAGAGTGCTTGCTCCTAGGGGGGCTCCTATTGTTCTGTTACGCTTATAAATCAGTGAGTGATGGAATGTGTAATATAGTTGTTGCCTTCCCGGAAAGTAAAACATTGAAAGAAACTGTTTCTTGTTGTGTTTGTCATTGGAAGAATGGGAGTGATGTCGTCTTGTGAAGATCACTGTAAACTTCAAGAGGTATATCATATGTTGATAGTATTGTGCTTGTTTCATGTAGTTTGTGCAGTTCATTCAATACATCGTTTAAGATATATATTAAGTGAAAGAATCTTGAAAGTGGAACTAAGCTCCTAATAGTTTTGTATGAAATGCATTGACACTCCTATTTAAATACTTTGCTTATGGAATGACAAATACAAAACAAGCAAAACTTTAATTTTACTTTAATTTTGTATATTATTCTACCGTACATTTAGGCTACTTAAATATGTTCTCATCGAAGCAAGAGCACACACCATTAAATGTCCGCTATCTGGTACAGTGTATAAACTGAAACGATAATATTGCCGCAGATTGCATATAATAGAGCTTGTCAGTAGGGATACCAACAGTACTTTATTGTGCCATCACATTCATCGGCTCTCTCTCTCTCTCTCTCTCTCTCTCTCTCTCTCTCTCTCTCTCTCTCTCTCTCTCTCTCTCTCTCTCTCTCTCTCGCTCTTTTAAGCTCTCTTAAGCTCTCATTCCCAAGATACCATAACGCTCTCGTGCCGCATCCATACTCGTATCTTGCTGGTCCTACTATACGAGAGCTCTAGGTAGCGGTTACGAGAACTTCACGAATAGAAAAGGTGCTGAACAGATTTTTGCATAATATTTAAATACTACTCGTAGATACATACATAATGTTCAGTATAGAATAGATAGATATATCTTTGTGTACAAATGAACAACAATTGGTAATACATATACATATGTATAGGCCCATGCCATAGTATCGAACGCGGTCTGGACAAAATGGTATTATGGAAAGCAGTTTAAACTGAGTCTGGACCTGGTTTTCGTATGCCTGTTTTCTATAATGTAGTGTTTGCTAAACCAAGAGTCTTTGTTTTCCATAATATAGTTTTTACTAAACCAAGAGTCTTGGTTTCCGTAAACCAAGATTAACCTTAATCCAGGTCTACAATAACCGCGTTCAATAATATGGGCCATAGAAGGTATCAATATCGAGTATGTTAGCTATTATTATTATGCTCATGAATTTATTAAACGTGACACGAAGGATACGTTGACTATAACTGAGTAACCGATATCCTATATTCAATGTGACCACCTATACATGTTAGTTACTGTAGTGTAGGCTACTTTCCAAAAGATCTCACCACTTCATCTATGTTCAACATAGAGAGAGAGAGAGAGAGAGAGAGAGGGGGGAGAGAGAGAGATCAACATATGCATATACTAGTAAGGTAACTGCGAAGGTTTGCGCTACAAAATGATGAAAGAATATAAATAAATGAATTAGAAAATATGATTGTGATAAATCCCAAATCCGTTACCTTGGCAAACTATTCTTGGGGACAAGATTTATTCGTTCGTGTGTTTATTGTCATCCACATGAAGTTATTTCTTTAAATCTATCGACTTAATAATCTAACAATTGTAGCATTGGTAACAGTCAATTTACTAGATGATCAAAGTAAGTTGTAGACAGCATATGTGTATTTTAATTTATTTATTTTTCTAGTTTCTATAACCGCTTTTAAGATCCTCTCACTTAGGCCTATATCACGGCGTGTATGGCAGAAACCAGCAACATCACGGTCATCCGTAGCGTTAAATGTTGCAGTAAACCTGCGAGCACCTGCTGGTACTGACGAACCAAGGATGTGAATTTTCGAAATAAATCTACCCCAGTACCTGATCAAATCATGTCCATAAATCTGAACAAACAAATCTTCGTTGTAACAGATATAAATAGGCCTATATATAATCTACACCCTGTGCTGGGGGGAAAAGTCGTACGATATCGATTCTGGAATCCTGATGGCGATGCTGTTAGTATTGATCGACTGATGCCATTGTTGGCTGAAGACTGAAACAGGCTATAGAACGATTGATAATCGCTGGCTGTGAATCTTGAACATTCCATAGTACAGTCCGGTCAAGATATGTCGGTCAGTAATAAATAAGAGTATATACTTTACTACTGACTTTACTTTAGAGCGTAAGCCCTATTTCTTGTTCAGTAGGCCTAGGTAACGTCATGGTATCATTGGGAATCTGTTAATTTCAGTAAGGTAAGCCAATAATTCAGGAGTGTGTGATGCCATACGCGTGACTGTGACTGTCTGTGTGTGAGTGCATATTATTTGGGGCAGTAGTAGGCGTGTGTGAATGCGACCACATGCAGAGACGGCTGCAACCATGAGCGTCTTATTGTTAGAAGATGTAGCATCTTAGACACAACACATGCATCTAATCATATATCTTACCTGTACTGATTAGTAGTTCACCCGTGACCCATGTTCACTGCTGTATACAGGGCATGGTAGGCCCTAAATACAATAGTCCAATGCATGGTCACCAGATACCAATGCCTGGTCACCAGATACCAATGCCTGGTCACCAGATACCAATGCCTGGTCACCAGATACCAATGCCTGGTCACAGATACCAATGCCTGGTCACAGATACCAATGCCTGCAATGCATGGTCTCAGAATTGGGTCGAACTTATCTTAGGATCTTTGGCTGAAGTTATTTGGTGTTACCACGCGGATTTATTCTAAATACAATGCTTGTCACATGAATTATTATTATCGTGATTCTATTTACTTCAGAGAAAGACTGGCATGCATGTCTGTAAAACAGCATACACAATTAAATAGGCCACATTTCATATATAAAAAATATGCACGTTTATTTGCCTAACCCACATTGACAAATGCTACATATTCTGTTCGTTATCATTATTCTCTGCTTGGCCGACAGACAATCCCAATATAAGCTAGCAGCGTAGACCTATGCATTATCAGCATTTACAGCTTACTGATGCAATACAACTGACAGGACTGACGGGACAGACGCAATCAAAAACTACAGCATGGCCACTGTCAACGTGTTCGTCTACGGAACGCTGAAGCAAGACCAACCCAACCATTTCTTGATGGACAAATCTGGCAACGGTATTGCCAAGTTTCTGGGGAAAGGGCACACTGTACATTCGTACCCACTGGTGGTAGCCACCAAGAACAACGTCCCATTCCTGCTGTACAAAAAAGGAACAGGACAGGTCTGTATCTTAGCCTATATTATAGACGCTAATTGTACACTCTATCATATAGATACCATAGTACATGTAAAATAATGCCAAAATGGATTGGATATAATAATGAATAGCCTACATCCTTTACAATGTAGACTTTGGTGGTGTTCCATTGACAGTCTTGGACGCACATTCTGGACAGGGGGTTGCTCCTTTCTAGTTGTTCTGTCTGTACTTTCTGTCCGACGCATGCGCAGTTAAACTGTGCGGTGTTGATCTTTGGTAATTGCGCATGCGTCGCACAGAAAGTACAGAGAGAACAACTAGAAAGGAGCAGCCTCTTAGATCATCATAATCTACACATCCCTAACATCTGAAACAGCTAGTCGCATTTAACCTTTGTTCAAGTGCAAATGTTTCGCAATCAGGTCCTTCGGGAGTTCCCAAGAAGCATAAAGTAAGCAGGATAATGATGCAGGCTGATCAGTCCACCACTGAAGGATGTACTGAAACATGCATGATTTAAATAAATCCAAACTACACCTTATACACAGATGTATTTCTATATCTAGGACACTCCTGCGTCTACGTGGAAGGTTCACGTAGACTGCCTACTGACTTGGATTACATAAGAAGTAGAATGATATCCCTGAGAGTATTACTTTTTTTTCAATTTAAATTTACATGGAATTGTCATCCGGGTTATATCAGATCCATAAAAATATAGTGATACATATCATGTGTCTACATTTCTTTGTATACCATCATTATATTGACACATTGTAGATGTGAATAACATTTTAGCTTATAAAATAACAGTTCCGCAAAATAGTTTTTCTTTAATTTGAAATGAATATGGGCATCACTTCATGTAGGCGCCAGGCATACAATTCTGTGTCGTGGTATGACATTTAAAACACAGCCTGTAGCGTCAAGATACAACACGTATTTATCTTCGTGGGTGCGTTCACGTGATTATCCGCGAAGATATATACACGACTGTTGGAAAACGCGACCAGTCTTAGTTATCCTCTTGCCAGCGGACCTCTATACTAGAACACACCCAGTTCCACAGCCGCGCATTGCTAGTTAAATCTACATATATTAAAAGAATAACCAATCAAACAGATCCACATGTCTCCGGAAGTGGGGTTTTCGTGTAACCCATTTTATCCGACTCCGGATCTGTTTCCAGGACAATGAATGAGGGGGCGTTGAAAACATTTCCAGAAATCATATTAGCGAGGACAACGGTGCGATACTTGGAACGTACGACAACGTGGGTTGGTGCTGGTTGTTTCGTGGTATTCAGATTCGGGGGACAACTCGCTGGGAGGTACGAACCACAGGGATCAGCAACCCTGTCATAGTTCGGCGAGATGTGTGTGACAGACACGAAGGGGTGGGTGGGATCAGTGGCCGCGGGAAGAGTGTCGCGACCAAGGCATGGTCTTCAAGCCAGACAAATACCCCTGGGTTCTTCATTACCATGACTAACCTACACAAGGGACACGTAAATATTAGTATCCATCTTTGTTTAATTAATGACGGAGAAACAAAACGTAGATAACTATTGAAAATACGTAACTTGAGCATGGATATGTTTTGAACATCCAATATGTCAATGCCCAAGGCTATACAGACAGGGTAAGGATAGAGAGAGAGAGAGAGAGAGAGAGAGAGAGAGAGAGAGACAGAGAGAGAGAGACAGAGAGAGAGCGAGACAGAGAGAGAGACAGAGAGAGAGAGTATGAAGGAGGGCTAGATAGGGTGGTGGTGGTGGCGGCGGTAGATGTACATGTAGGTTGAGTAAAGGTGAAAAGAGCAGATTGATTGTTAATGTAATTATTAATATGATTGATCGAGTGCTTCAGGAATCATGTCTGAAAAGGTACTTAACGTCACGCAGGAACATCGAGTATGACATAAAAGAATACTTGATCAAGTTCAATTTTCAGCAGACGACGTTTGCATTACAGAAACATAAAATAAATCCATTCTAGTGACCCTGTTCTTGCCAAAGTAAGTTAGCGATGTAAAATAAGTGCTTTTGTGGAAATGACAGCAGGTGAGCAGAGCTCCTTACATCAGAATTCCTAGAATGAGTTGCCTGCAAAGAATAAAGGTGGCAGAGAGTGGCGTCCGCGCATATAACATAGGGTTAGCTTTGTCACAAGGAAATCTGAGGCGATAATAAAGACTTTGCAAAAAAAAGCAGTTCTGAGACTCGGCTGAAGACTGGCATTAATGGAAGGGTTGGAACTGATCCCCGGCACAGCCCGTAATAACTACCTATAATAGCCTCAATTCAGTCGCTGATAACCTTATTATACGGATTACTGGGAACTCCTGGAAGCGCATGCTACAAACAGCGGTACCGACTTCTCACGCGGCGGCAATCTATATGTCGTCGATCATCAAGTCTAGCGGGGATCTTCTGAATGTCTGCGGCCAGACATTATTGCGTCGTTATTGAATCCATTACGCGCAGTATGTTGAACATATGCATATGTTTATGACAATCGCGCAGATTTAATGGGTTTGAATTGTCATACCACTATCAGTAATACACACTAGAACATACGCGATTAAACAACCATGATTGCCACTTATGCACAATGACACATACACAATGATTGCTTTATGATGAAAGCCAAGCAAAGAAATACGGACAATCGACAAGTAATAATTAAGGATTGCCAGTGGGATGAAATTCTGCTTGCACAACGATTGCATTATGATGAAAGTCCAGTAAACATATAACGACAATCGACAAGGAATAATTACTGATTGCCAGATGGATGAAATTCTGCTTGGAGTAAACATATAATGACAATCGACACAGAAATAATTGGCCTTTATACTCAGAATATTGGTGGCTATTTATATTCTACTGGACAATAGCAGACACTTTTAAGACCAATGTAATTTACACCAAGTAAAACGCGCGGACGTCGGAGAAGACAGGTGTCACAGTCTTGGTTAATAGTTAATGTCACATGAACTACTCTGGTATAATTCTATTATACAGAACAACTGTGCCGTTAAGACCTCTACTGTTGACCTTATATTAACATAGACTGGGACTCGTGGCCTGCAATAAGAACAACTGGCATCTACTCAAAGGATTGCTTCATATTCGTAATATCAACGCGAGAATGCAATCAGACTTTGCACAATATCGTTGGTATGTATGACGCGTCGCTCTCCCAGTTGAAACTTTCCGTCTACTAAAGGCGGCTGGCTCTATGTACAATTGTATTTTGGAAAGTATCATACCAGAATTACCCATCTTATTTGTTATATTGGCAATGGAACCAAACACGACGTCTCGAGCGAGATATTGTTTATGTGGAATGTGAGTGCGTGTGTGTGTTAAATACTTTGACAGTCGCCTTTTGGTGCCTACTGGTACTACATTAATGTATAAATCAAATGATTCCCTTTTTTTTGTGAATTTTTAGATACATGTCTGGAAAATCTAGTCGACAAATTCACGTCCATAGTGTCTTCATGCCCATGTCTTGCAGTATAGTCACCCCCAAATGTCTTGTAGTATTTTGTTTCCACCAATAATATCTTGTACTATCTGATGTCCTATACTGTGTTCATGCCCACACTGTTGTACACTGTCCATAATGTCCTATACTGTGTTCATGCCCACACTGTGTCCATTGTCCACAATGTCCTATACTGTGTTCATGCCCACACTGTGTCCAATGTCCACAATGTCCTATACTGAGTTCATGCCCACACTGTTGTACACTGTCCATAATGTCCTATACTGTGTTCATGCCCACACTGTGTCCACTGTCCACAATGTCCTATACTGTGTTCATGCCCGTACTGGTAATGTCTTATTCGGTATTCATGCCCACAGTGTCCGGTACTGTGTCCACTGTCAGCGCTGACCGATGTCCACCTGTACCCTCGCTAAGAGACTCTCGGTAATTCATTTATGATTGCCACAGTCGGTCATCGGAATGCAATGGAAGCTTGGTAAGTGACAGGAAATCTTTACGGGACGCTGTCTAATGTATTCACCGTCCACTTGTGAGACACGAGGACATCGGGTGTCGGGGAATATATGCTGAAATCTCGATCCCTGGGACAGATGCGTGCCTAGACTGCTAATCCTGCAGGTGATCAATCGCCTGTCACTTGTACGATATACAGCCTGATAATACATGCTGTGTTATATGAGGTATTATTATATATGCTACGCATGGCTAATTATGGAAAGGCTGCGTTGTGGATGCTGGGGTTATTATGTGTTGATGTACTCACAATTTATACACTAGTTATTATTTTGGCTCGGAGGTTACGGAATGCATGACATGTGTTGCTGGTTATGTATTTATGATATGACATGACACGTATTAATGAATACGTATTATATGACGAAGATGTTGTCCATTTCGAAATAGTCTTGCGAATTTCTTAGCCTTATAACTGTTCTTAACGATTATTATGGTATGTCTGCGAACTGTTCTTAGGCTAAGACGTTCACAAGAACGTTTCAAGAATAGGGCATGGTTCCTACCTATATGAGAGAATGTATTAACTAATTACTTATTCCCTACATTGTAGACATCCACTTATCAATGACACCATTTTATTTCTCTCTATGCCTGCTAGCATACACTTTTATACACGTATTTGTGGACCAGAAACTATCTTAATGTTGCTACTGGGTAGGTATCGTTCTTTTCGCAAGCAAAGCAATTCAAGAACCATACATGATTTTAATTAAGGTTACAAACGTTCATATTACTTTAAACACTATTTATTTATTTCAATATTGTAGCCTCTGGGATCAATTTATTGGGATGCCCTTTGAATATATGTTAGTATTAGTATAAATCATTCACATTTAACGAGCATTTGTTCAAGATAAATATATGTTTTTAAATATGACCTTTCGCAATATGATTACTTTCTTTTTAAATGATGGATAGGAAAATATCAATGGATCCAATTTTGACGTTAAGTATTTGTTTTACCATCGGTAACCATTTTTTTAATCGATATTATTATATTCCAGTAATATAGTGTCGTGTCTGCGTATCAAAGTAATTTAGAAAAAGATTATAATGTGTAAGTACAACGCAAAAACATTGTACAAATTAATCATTGTCATGGACAAATACCTTCATTAAATTCATTTTCGTTTCAGAAAAAAAAAATCAAATGTATGGATAACCGTATAGAGTTCCAGTGGAACATATTTCTATAGGGAGCGGTACCGATACACAGGGCACTGGTTTATGTACTACGAACCCTTTGTACCATTTTGTACAAGAAAACATGTTTAAACCAAGATATTCCCTCTAGAAATACAACTGACAGCGAGTTCCATGACATCGTCTCGCAGAAGTCGTGTCGATAGAGGTAAACGACTTTTGTGTTAAGAGCCATATTTGATTCAGGACAAATGCGATTAGTAAGGACGGGTCATGGCGGTATAATTTCCTTTCATCTGCCAGTGTCGCACAGTGTGTGCGCTAGCTAAAACAATCCGCTAAGTAAGCAAAGGCATCTATTTACATATCACTTCACGTCCCAGGAAGACCGGGATGTCAGTTCATGATTTCATACTTCCGTCAAACATCGTGTCCCTAATGTATGTTGACGTGTAGGTGTAGACATCGAACTAAATGTTAACTGAAGAATAGCGTGGTAAACAGTATTGATATTGGACGTCATGACACAGTAAAAGAGATGGAGGTTGAGAGAGAGAGAGAGAGAGAGAGAGAGAGAGAGAGAGAGAGAGAGAGAGAGAGAGAGAGAGACAGAGAGAGAGAGA